>PVIU01026810.1:0-21441 GCA_004026605.1 Ondatra zibethicus | reverse complement strand
TGCAAAGTTTGGGATACAGGAAGCCAAAGGAGTCTCAGATTCTGATGTGGGTATCTTTTACCCTTACTCGGCTTTACCTTTCAATATTTCATCAGCGAGGAGCTGGTCTGCTGCCATGGGGGGGGGATGCAGAGATCACACATTCCGTCTACCGCTGGCCTCAGAGGCTCACAGGCATTAATGATAGGCTTAGTAAATATTTAAATTTAAACAGAGCTGGCTCTATGTATACATATACTATGTGTACTTTTTCATAACGGGATGGAGGTTGAGTTTAGCGCATGCCTCAGGTGAAAATAGCTACTGAAAATTAACAGATCATGTTTTGTTTGTATTCTTCCCTTGCACAGCTATGCTTAGGTTATAGTTTGGGCAAATAAAATGATATTAAGATTCCACAAATGTTTCAGAATTCACCATGTTCAAAAGAATAAAGCTGCATAGCAAGTCACTTCTCACGCTCTTTCAGCAGAGACAAGTATGTATGATTTTATTGAGCTGAGGGTCCTGAGAAGTAGTTCTGAAAATTCAACAGTTATCACCCCAAGATGATGGCCATGGACACAGCACTACAACTTATGGGCCTGAGACTTCTATGCTTGGACCTTCAGAAACGACCACAGGCCTGAGAACATGTCTGTGAGCCCAAGAATCTTTAGGGACTGAGAAACTGGACAAGAGAGTCGTTCTCACTGTACAAACACCTGCTTACATTAGATGCAGGGTTTCTAATGGTGGTTGGCAAGCACCCTGCTGTGACGGTTAGTGTTTTATCAACTACAAACAAGGGTCATTTGGGAACACCAACTGAGAAAATCCCTCCATGAGAGTCTGTAGAGCACTCTTTCTGGTCAATGATTGATGTGGGACACTCCATCACACTGTGAACAGTGCCATCCCTGGGAAAGGTGGGCCTCGCAGAGCAAGCCAGGAGGAGCAAGCCAGTAAGCAGCATTTCCCCGGGCCCCTGCATCAGCTCCAGCCTCCAGGTTCTTGCTTTCGGTTCCTATCCGGACTTTCCTCAAAGATAGAGTGTGATGTGGAGATGGAATAAGTCCTTTCCTCCCATAGGTGCTTTTGGTCATGGTGTTTTGGTCACGGTGTTTTGGTCACGGTGTTTTTGGTCACGGTGTTTTGGTCACAGCAACAGAAAGCAAACTAGGACATTTGCCATTTCTAAGTTATGAAATCTCTTGTGTTTTCCTCTTTCTCTCCAGTCTCTACTCCGTTTCACTTCAAAAATGCCAACTTATCCTAAATCAGTACTGACATTCAACCTGTAGTTCCCTTTGTCCCACAGCACCGGGATGAGGGGAATTCTCCACCTCCTCCATGGGGTCTTGTAGAAACGTCTACAGTCAATCACATCTCCATACACTGCCTGAACCAGGTATAAAAGCAGAGATCAGTGGATGGGCAAGTTAGACCTTAGGCCTCAGGGACAAACACTGAGACAGAAAACTACCGTTTCTAAAACTGGAAGATTAATTAAAAATTGATCCCAAATTTCCCATTGATGGGAGCTGTGGAGATCTTTCCATTTTATTGGATTTCTGTAGATTCTCCCCCCAAAAAATGTTAATGTCAAATTTTAGGCTACAGATCGATTTCTTTCTTAAACCATAGTTCCAGAGCTATCTGTTTCACCATTAGTGATAGAAAAGATGATTTCACCATGCTCTGAGGGAGGGGAGAGCAAAGAACGGGGTATATAGGGAGGGGTGCAGCAGCCTTCTGTATGTCAACCTGAGGCGTGGTCACTTCACTGTCATTTTCACAGGTACGTCAGTACAGTCTGAGGGCTGTAGCAGCTTGGCTCCCTCTTGTTCTGAGCAAGTAAGTTGCTCTAAGTCTTGTGGACAGCAGGACATGACATCAGCATTCACACAGCTCTTTGACACATTTTAAATAATAGTTCCTCTCATTCAGGACTTAGCTTTGGGGATAGCTCAAGGCACAGTGACTTCCCAAGGACACTGCATTTTGACTTTAGATGTCCCGAAATGATCCGATGTCATTGAGTAGAACTCACCAGCAGCTGTATAGTCTTGGGAAGAATTGGTCTGTGTGTTCTAGAAAAACTAAACTGAGTGAGGACTGACACGCGTGTAGACACCTCTGTGTAAGGAGGCCCGGAGAGTCGGTAGAATACCGTGAGGGGTAGGTGGATGGGACTGTGGGAGAGAGAGCAGGGCATGGCTCCCCTGAGGGGTGAGCAGGGTGCAGGCAGCAGAAGGCACTCTCTGGATGTCTGGTGATTGTGAGAATGATGGACAGGGGGTGGGAAGGAGAAGGAGGAGGTCCCATCCTTGTAACCAAATCTGAGTTCTAAGCTTTGCTTCTAGGGCACATGTGGGCTGGAATCAAAGAATAGCATGCTTTGGATCCATGCAGTTGAGGGGGCAGAGACATCAAACCTGCCAGAACCAGCTGGTGACATAATGGGCCACAGTGAGAGTTCTCCTCCCTAACTTGCCCCACTTCCTGGGGATGAAGATGAGTAAATTCAGATCATGTCTGCACAGCACTGGGATGCTGCATGTCCTGGGTCAGCCTGTGTCTGGCATGACCTGGTGCTGGGAAGCTCCCAGAAGGCTTCTTGGACACCCATTTGATACTGCTTACTTCTTCCTTCACCAATATCGCTGATATTCTGCTGTGCACGAAAAAACCTAAACTGCTCCTCAAACAGCTCTGACAAGGACACGGGGAATTTTCCTCAAAGTAAAGAAAACTGCAGGCCAGTTTGTGTGGAGCTGGTCTGGAGTCAGAAGAGAGATAAAACCTACCTAGTCAGCATGAATCTTTGTAAGAATTTATTTTTTAAAAAAGCCACAAAGCTTTTAATTCAAGCCTTTCTAAAATTATCCAATTCATGTGAAGTAAGACTTAGGACAGTCCATGATTTTTAAGGAAATGAGTTGACCCTGGTAGTAATTGAAGTTATCTGAATAGAACACAGAACACTCAGCAGGCATGTGCGCTCTGGGATAAAAGGTGACTTTAGTTGAAACAAACAAACAAAAATTATTAAAAAAAAAACAAAAAAACAAAAACAATGAAATATAAAAAGAGGAAGAAGAGAAAAGAGGGGGGAGATAGGAAGAGAGGTCGAAAAGGGGGCCGGATGGGGAGGTGAAGGAGGAGAAGTAGGAGAGGGAGGGGTAGAATGAGAGGGAAGAGCAGGAAAATATTTAAGGGGCAGGATCAGGATCAATCAATGACTCCTGCTGGGCGTGCAGAAGGGCAGTGAAGACCGGAGTGAATGAGGCCAAAAGCAGACCGGTGGATGATTGGACAAAGGCCGCAGTGGCTTCAGCCCAGGCACCAGACCAGTGTGTCCCGGGGCATTTAGAAAAACATTAGGATTTCCCGTCCAGTGCCCACACTATGGCTCACCATCCTCTTTGGTGCGGGTGAAGATCTGCTCGCTTCGGACGCCGTCCCCTGCACGGGTAAAGGCCAGCACCTGGATACTGTAGTTGGTGTATTTCTCCAGTCCATCCAACTCCAAGGAAGGCTGAGTGGTGGTGACATTCTTAATCTCGCCCAGCTCTGGAGGACAAAACCAAAAAGTGGTACCTCATTATCAAGCCTTTCACACTGCCTGGCTGACCTCCTCCCTGTCACACAAGGTACTGGAAGGAGCCGTGCAGAAGAGCCACAGGACACAACCACCATGTACTGTTTGCAAGAAAAATAAAAATTTACTCTTGTTAAATCAAATTCCAGTGTCACGATGTCACTCTGGGAAGGACACCAGTAGATAGCACTATGCACCTCTCACTGGTGAGCTATCTCTATATAGCTAACTGCTGCTCACTGTGAAACTTCTGCAATGTGAGGATTCCATATATATATGTATGAAATATACATAAATATAAATGTATATATTTCATCCCCCTCGTGTATGTGTTGTTTAATCTTTTGCCAGCTTGAATTGGCTAGTGTCATCTGGGAGGAAGGAACCTCAGTTGAGAAAATGCCTTTTTCAGATTAGCTTATGGCATGTCTGTGGGACATTACTTGATTAATGATCGATGTGGGAGGGACAAACCCACTGTGCGTGGGGCCATCCCAGGCAGATGGTCCTGGTTGTCTAAGGAAGTAGGCTGACTAAGCCATGAAGGACAGGCCACTAAGCAGTGTTTCTGTCTTGAGGTTCTGACCTGACTTCCCTTCATGGTGGACTATAAGCTGTAAGCGGAAATAAACCCTTTCTTCCCCAAGTTGCTTTTCATTGGTGTGTTTTATCCTAATAACAAAAATCAAACTAAGACATCTATTTTGCATGTGTGTAGGTATACACATGTGTGGGGTGCACATGAACATGTATGTTTTGATGTTTGGAATCATCCTTGTTCATGCCTCCATCTGTGTATTGAGAGCTCTGTCCCTGATCTATTGTTGGGGCAGGATTGCTCAATCAAACCCACAGCTCACTGATATGGCTGACCTTGCTTGCCAGATTGCCTTGGAGTCCTCTGTTTCTGCCTTCTAAGAATGAAATTACAGGTAGGCCACCATGCCATCTGGCATTACATTGGTTACAGGGATCTGAATCACTTGTATGGTGAGAACTTCAACAACTAGGCCAGCTCACAGGTTCGTGATTTATATACGTTTAAGTTCTACTACAGCAGATGCAGATTTTTAGGTACTCAAGTGAATCTCAAATATCTGAGCTAACGGACATGGACAACTTCCAGCTCCACCCTACATCATAACTATAGTCACCTAGGTGTCCACAACTCAGCTGGCTTCCACAACTAAACCTGCATCTTGGTAAACAAAAGAAACACTGCCTTTGAGGGGTGATAAATAGGTAGTTTGGCCAGATGGTGGAGGACTTTCTCAAGGGGTCTGTGTATCAGGATTTCACGATGCATTTGTTCAGCAATATCGAGGCACTCCTGACTGTGTGCTGCCTCACTATGACTGAGCAGACATTGAAAGGCGACTTGCATTGGAGCTGATCTGAGTGGCTCAGCACATACATTTTACCTGGGGTGAACTCTTCTCTGTGTCACTGCCGAAGTGGCAGGTGATGTGTGAGAACCTCGGCATGTGCTAAATCTGGCTTACTTTCCTGAGTGGGCTCCAAGAATGCTATTCAGAGCTGGAACACCGTGCCTCCGCCTCAGGCAGAAGGCACATGGCAACCGAAAGCAAGTGGAAGGCTGTGGCAAGTGTCTACACAGCTGTAAGACCCTGAGATTCGAACAGAAGCCAGTCACTTCCAGAGTCAGTGGTGGAGCAGGAGGAGGCCTGGGATCTGCTGGCCCAGGGCCAGGTGTCTGTGAGAAGTAGTTAGCACCATGTGACTGCTATCTAACTAAAGCAGGACCAAGGCGACAGGCAGGGGCCCAGCAGACACTTGCTGGGTAGCGGCTACAGTGAGGGATGCCTTTGATATGTTCCCAAAGTATTGAGAGCTGTGTCCCTTCCTGATCTCTTATCTCAGCAGAGGTGGGGACATGCCAGGTCCGCTTCCTCAGGCACAAGCACTGCCCACAGGAATAAGATGCACAGATCAAGCCAGCTTAGCAGTCCATGACGCCACACCCATCATTTGACAGGCAGGGAGCTAAGGGACAGAAAAGCAATTACCTTGCCAGGACAAGGCTAAGATCCCGAAGAGCCTGGACTATGGAGCTGGGCCGAATGGCCTCACATTTATCACACAGTCTTGGATACCGGGTCCTGGATACTTGGCAAACACAGGGAGACGGAACTAGAAGCATGTGCTTTGACTGGGTCGCTGTAGCATGTTGTCCATCAGTATCCCACCCAGAGGGTCAGATGTCAAGAGACACTTACATTCAGATTATGACGTGTGGTATACGTGGATAGTGTGTATAGTGCACATGTAATGCCTGTGAGAAGGGTTTGTCCTGTGTGCTGGGTTGTGATGTATGTGCTGTGTAGTAACTGTAGTGTTTACACTGTGTGCAGGCATATGTAGTATGCAATGTGTGTATGGCATGTGTGATGTGTGTTTTTGTGGGGAGTTTAGCAAAGTAGTGTGCATTGGCATATATGGTATATATGGTATTTATGGTATATGTGTATGGTATTCATTCTGTGTGTTGTGTGTGTACTGTGGTATGTTTAGCATTTATATTGTGGTGTGTCTGGTGTGTGTAGTGTATGTGTGTGGTATGTGTGATCTATATGTGTCTGTAGTGTATATATGATATGTTGGGAGTATGTGTGGTGTATGTAGTTTATATGGTGTGTGTAACATGTATGGTATATTTATTATCTATATCTATAGACATGTACATACATGCATATATGATATATGGTACATGTGGTGTGGGGGATATATATGTGTATTATGTATATGGTGTGTTTTGTTATGCATTCCTTGCTTAATATTGTTTATTGTTTGTAATTTTACATTCGGTATCTGTTCCTATTATATATAGCTGTGTTGGGTTTGGATCGATCTTATTTAGACAAAAGGGGAAGATGATGGGGGAAATTATCAGCCAATCACATCCAGTTGGGGTGTGGCTACCTGAATCCCCAGTTAGATAAACGGAGAGAACACAGGTGTGCTCTCTCTCCATGCAGTATTTTCGGACCTCCGGACCTCTCATCCTTGTAGCGTGAGTTTCCCCCTTTTCAGTCATTAAAAATAACCGTTCCTATTGAGCTGGCTTGATTATTTATTTGTGCCAACCTAATTCTTTAACATAGACTATCTGAAATAGACACTAATCTCCCTGGCTTGGGCCTGATTCTCTGAATGGAAAGAGCCACCCCTAAAGATGTGCGGCCATTCCAACTTTAAAGTTTGGTGTGTATAAAGACTGTAGAACAGTCTCCTAGGCTACACTGTCAAAAATGGATGACCACAGACATTTTGTTACTCTACACTATGTTCTTTAAAGCTTCTATTTGTGTGAAGGCTTGAGTTGCCAACTCTTTTGTTTCTGCCTCCGTTTCGTGGGTAGCATCTCCTGATTTGATCCACTATTTGGCCACTACTTGGCGTGAGTGTCCTGTTCCCACTCATGAGTTCAGAGTCCTCTGAGCAAGCCCTACTCTCTCCCATTTTACAAGCTCAGCCTAAGAGACGTTCAGTTAATTTGGGTCTACTGTGGATCTGGCATGGTGAGTCTTTCTAGGCTGTCTCCCAGTACGGGGTAGTATGGGAAGCCTGAGACTCCACTCCAAAAGGAACTAGGCCTGGCAGATAGTTCTGGAAACACAACCCTCAGAACATGCACAGTAGAGGGTCATACACTGGCAGTGACTCAGCAGAAGGTAGCACTTGCTATTGTACCCTCACTCCTTCATTTGGTGACAAGAGCGGAGCCATCTGTGAGGCCCAGTGTGTCCCTTACTGTTTGAAGATGGGACCTGCTTAGCAGCACAGACACAGTGGTCCTGAATGAGGAACTAGAGACTCTGGTACTTGAGCTCTTTGCCCAACAAGAAATGCAGTTTATATCCAAGCAGAAGAGATGAAGGATGCTCCATGGCAGAGGGGAGGTAGGAAGAAAGGAGGCAGGATATAAGGGGACAGGAAGTGAGGGGCAGGAAGAGAGGAGGTGGGAAGTGAGGGGTGGGGAGAGAGGGCACAGGAAGGGAGGACAAGAAGAAGAAAGCCAAGGGGTGAGAAGGGAGGCGGGAAGAGGGAGGCATGGTGGGTCCAGGGGTCCAGGCATGGGCGCATGCCAGCAACAGAGACCATGGAAAGGTGTGTGCACTGTCTAAACCTGCAGTGTTTGATTTAGTGGCTCCTTATGGGGACAATCACAAGTTTCTTGAGGTGTTCTAGAATTTTCCTGGAGCTCTCCCATACTTCTTCTATAGGGACTTAGTGTTTCTTTGCTGGGATCTATTCGGAGAAGAAAGGAGCAATGTTTAAGGGCATGCTATGTATAACATTCTAAATAGAGATTTATGGTTGAAGATGCCTACAGTTTTGACATAGACACTTTCAATTTAGAAAATGCCCCAATGCCCAATGTCCCCAACTGCCACTGCCTCAAGGTTTTTGCTTTTTTGTTTTGTTTTGTTTTTTAGGCATGTGTATACACAGGTTCAAGGGTCAGGTGGTTGAACAAAGAGAGGAGTTTTCATTGGCAAAGAGGTCCCCCCAGAACCCAGTTTCACCCTAGGGAGGGGGTTTTCAGGCTGTGTGAGGCATCCCATGGGAACACGCTCAACATCCCCCCTGAGTCCTCTTACCTCCGTCCATGAGGTTGGCCCAGTAGATGACCCTGAACCCCTGGAGAATCCCATTCAAGGCCTCCTTGGACAACGTGGACCAGGAGATTGATATGCTCTCTGGTGATGTTGCTATGGCTTGGACATTTTCGGGAGGGTAACTGGGCACTGAAATGAAATAATTAGAACCTATGATAGCAGAAGGAGGGTCTATTAGCAGAGCAATATTAGGTAGGCAGCTAATTTGCTATCCTAACATGCAGGACAAAGGGAAAGTGCTCAACCTCACAAAGAAAGGAAAAGGAGTACCATTCCCCACAGGAATACTGCAACTCAGTTGAGGGTCTTGAGGCAACACAGTTGTTGTGAACGATGTCCCAGTTCCTCCCTCCCACTTAGTAAGTCCACCTTCAGGAATTTACCCCAGACTTGACTTGAGTGGACTTCAAGTCCTAAGGATGAATGCACTGATTGTCTGCTTTGCACTTCCACCGCCCTGGCAAACTATTGATTTCACTTACATTTAGCACACATAGCACTGGATTAGAAGACTACAGGGAAATGCGGGAGAGAAGAAATACAACCACGCAGGTTCCCTATCTCATCTCCCCAGCCTCTTTATCAGGAGCATAAGGTTTTATCAGAGGCAAGAGAGAAAATTAAGTTAGTAGTATATGCTATTTACTCATTGATTGATAGGGTCTCTATGCAGCTCCGGTTGACCTGGAACTAGCTCTGTAGACCAGGCTTGCCTCAAACTCACAGAGATCCGCCTGATTCTGCCTCTCAGCTGCTGGGGTTAATGGTGCCCACCAGTTTATACACTATTTTAGATATTGACTCTACATTAACTTTAAATGTTGGAGCAAGGAGAGAGTACCAAATATTAGCTGAAAGTTATGAAAGAACAAATGGAAAAGCAGGGCTAAACCCTCCTGCAGAGTGTGTAGATAGAACATTCTGCTAGGTTCTAGTTCTCTAAGCCTTCTCTGGCCTACAATCAAATGGCTCATTGTGCAGATAGTTCTTTAAATGGCAATGTACTGATGCCACCATGTGCTTTGGGACATCAAGCACTGTTGGGTTGTTTTCCTGCCTTGGAGGAAGTGTGCATGAATTCATTTTCGTCACTAGAGGGCGCATGATCACTATGGGATCTGCTCCAGAGAGCCTGGGTCCTCTTCTGTGGGTTTTCTCTGGCTACAGAATGCTTGAAAATGGAAAGGAGCCATCAGAGAGAGAGGTAATAACACAATTATATAATATACAGAAAAAATTCCAAAAGCTTCGTGATACTGGTTTGGGGAAAGATTTTGAAAATTATATTTCTGCTCTCTAGATGGGGACAGCTTTGGTTTTATTACTACAAAAATCACTCTTGTGTTCAAAAATCAAAGAGGAAGATTCAGGAATACATTCGGGCTTTTGATGCAGACCCATCCAGGGAAGGAGTAAACTGATGTGGTGGGTTAGGCACTTGGGCCAAGCAACAGGGAGCCGGGCTGCAGGGCAGAGAAAGGAAGTCATGCCACAGACTGTGGATGTCCAGACCTACCATCCTCCAGGGTGGTAGCGATTATCTCCTGAGAAGAAGGTCCTGTGCCAGCCCGGTTGCAGGCCTGCACCACCAGGCCGTACTGGGTGAACTTGTTCAGGTTGTCCAGGGTATACACCTCGCTGTCCCCGGTGGTGTCAATACTGATAATATTGAACTGGAAGTTGCCTCCTGTGCTGTACTCCCGGTAGCCTATTTGGTAGCCGCGTATGATCCCATTTTGTAAATGTTTCTTGGGAGCCTAAGCAGGAAAGAGAAGAATACACTCATGAACACGGTGGCAGGAGAATCATAACATGCAAAACAACTTGGGAAAAAAATAAAGCCAGATAACAGCAAGGGTAAATGCAGCAGACACAAACTCCCACACAACTCTCCTGTGGCTGAATGCCTAAGCTAGAACTCAGCCCTAACTTCATGGCTGCTTTTTCTTTACATTGATCCCTATAAGCCTGCGAAAAGTGTAATTACTTAGTCAGGCACTATAGGTAATTAACAGTTGTAACTAATAATAGAGACATAATAGAATTAGGTCAATATATTGTCATAAAGGTCATTTAAATTTACAAATTGCTTATTTCTGTAATTTTCTATTTACTATTGTCAGGTCATAGTTGATGGGGGTGGGTTGTGTAATGGAAGCCCTGCAAAGCAAAGCCACAGGAGGGGCGACATCTGCAGAAATATTTTTTCCTTGGCTACTCCTCCTTCACCTGCATGCGTGCTATCTGCCCTGACCTCTTCATCCTCTGGAATGCTTAAACTGTGACCCTTAGTTTTTACGGAATGTCAGACACATTTAAGTGACAGGAGAATAAATCTGAAACTTCAGAGTCTCGCTTCAAGCCTCTAGGTCAGGCTGCTGTGGTTAACTTGACTCACTGGTGGGAAGACATTCTGGACTTGTAGTGTTGAACACATACCAGCCATCTCTCTGTGAGGTAGTCCTTCCTGCTCACCATCAGCTAGTGGTCTATCTAACATCCTCCTATCGTTTTTTAATCTGTCTATCTATCATCTATCTGTCTATCATCTACCTATCTATCTATTTATCTATCTATCTTCTATCTATCATCTACCTATTCATCATCTATTTATCTATTTATTTGTCTTCTATCTATCTATTTGTCATCTATCTATCATCTATCAACCTATCTATCATCTGTCTACCTATTATCATCATCTATCAACCTATCTATCTATCATCTGTCTACCTATTATCATCATCTATCCACCTATCGTCTATCTTTTTATCTGTTATCCATCATCTATCATCAATCTATCAATCTATCTTCCATAAGTCAATTACTAACCATGGATTCAGACCTCTCAGGTTATGTAAACCTTTCTAAAGCCCAGAAACACTAACAGTGCTGAAGGAGAGGGAAAGTAAACACAAGAACTCTGGAAAATGCTGATAGGCTAAGTGCGTGGCTCCCAGATCAAGGCCAGCAGGAAGTGGCAAATAAGGGCTGTGAGAAATAGTTCATAGATACAGAAGCCAGGTGGGTTTGTAAGGGTGGCCTAGGTTCAGCAAGTAGAGTTGGGGACGTGTGGGAGAAGCTGTCAGGAAGAGGCTGGGGGAGGGTGCCCACAGGCACAGGAGTGAGGCATGATGGGAGGGAGTGGGTGGCATTCTAGGGCAGAACAAGTCTCTGGAAGTCAGCAGCAACAGAGAAGGGTTCAGATAACAAGTGAAGCACAAGGCGCTGAGCAGGGAGACTGAATGAACTCAGCACATACTGTGTAGCCTGACATGCTCTCCTCCAGGGGAACAGGTACCCAGGGCTGGCTTCAGGACACAATCTGAGTCACAAAGATTGTAACACTTTAAACTTTTAATTAACACACAAAAGCTGCATGTGCCTATGGGGCCTTCTTACAGCAAATTTCTTCCTGTGGGGTCGCTGTCCTCATCTGCCAGGCTGTGTGCACAGGGTGTGTAGGCTCACAGCTGGATATCAGCCATGTTAGTTAGCATTTACTATTTAAGTGAGCGCCAGGGCGAGACCCTGATGTCGGAGATCACACTTGCCTTTGACCTGTAACATCCATGGGCTTTGCCGTCCATTTTGTCTTCAAGAATACGTACCAATTTTAGCGTTTTAGAATCAGAGCCCAAGAAAATCGCTATACCACACCTGCCAACTTGCATGTACAACCTCTAGCTAGTTAATAAAATTAATTTTCTTGTAAAAATCATTATATGCAAGCCAATTTTACCAACAGTGAGACTTATTCTATTTCATGTAGTTTTTTTGTAATTATCAGATAAGTGACTCAAGTATAAATGATAATTTTTGCAAATTATATTCATATCCATTAAGCATGCTCTCTAATTGTTCAGCTGGCTCCCTGCAAGGCTTCAAGAGAAAGCCAGTCCTAATCGCAGCAGGATGCCTATGCAGGTAAGTATACAGTGGAGCCAACGCCTACAGGAAACTTATCTAGAGAAACTGACTTAGAATTGTCCTGGAAGCAGTCATAGGCGATCTTGCTGAGTTATCACTCCTCAAGGGACACGGTTCCTTTCTGTGGTTAGAAAGCATTGCATCTAGTTTCCCTGGGAGATGAATAAGTGCTCTGCTCTGTTCGTTTACAAGGCTTTGTTTAAAATAAAAAGCAACAATGTTGCACAACTTCAAGCCAGTGAAGAATTCCAGCACAGACAGGGTAAGGGCTTCAGAGGCCTCACTCTTAGCTGAGGAGCTGTTGATGGTCCCTGGGGAAGAGAGATCACTTTTCCTATGGACTGTGGCCACTGGGAGGTTCTCCATCCCACTGAGTAGCCATGTGCACCTGGGGAGCACTAACTGGACTCGGCAGCTTAAAAGTTATACCAGAAAGACATGAAGTTGAGAGAGGAAGATGTGATGGGGCCCTAGGGGAGCTAGAGAGGGGGCGTGAGGGGTGGATATGATCAAGATAGGCTGCATACATACATGGAATATTAAACATGGAATTTTAATATGGAATATTAAAAGAAAAATGAAAATTTATTTAAAATTACATTTTCTTAGAAGATCTACATTTCTGTCCCTTTTTCTGGAATAAAGGGTATTTTCCTCACTTTACACTTCTGCAAAACATTGCCAGGAATAATTAAGTCCAAGGCAAGCATCCCTTGTGAGCCTGTGCACATTTGATCTGGTTTGTTTTCCTTGGCTAAGGTGAGGCATTCCTTTCTGTATCCTCTGTCTACATCTGCATCTAAGTTTGCTCATTTAATATGTTATTAGGGTCACAGTCTCCTCTTTGCACCAGGTTCTGAAAACAATGCTCAGTATGTTGATGTTTGATTTTAGTTTATTGTTCTCCCACGTTCATATTATTAATCTGCAGCTTATTTTCAACCACAAATGCTGTTGAGTAGCTTTGCAATCTAGTTCTTCCATTTTCAATCTCATGGGTGGGACTCAAGCCCCAGCAGTAGATAACTGCCTTATTTTTAAAGCCTACATTTGAGTTGTCTATTAATGAGCAGGAATTTGCTACTACTCTGTTAGAAGTGGGTTAGCATAAGGAGACGGAAACACAGTCTTCCTCCTCCTCAGCTTTGGACAAGTTTCATGATATTGCCTGTATTTCTTTCTCAGGTACCTGATGGAATTGCTAGTTAGCCCTGTAGACAAAGCCGTTAAAGCTGTCCTATGGAGTTATGTTGCAGGAGGGAAGGTCAAGACTGACCACTGCCACCCTGCCTCTGGAGCACCATGGTCACTGACTGCTAGCAACACTAACTACCCAAACCTCCACAGCTCCTGCCTCGTCCAGTGCCACCACCATCACGGCTGTCAGCTCTACCCACATCCTCAGCTTCATCCCAGTTCTGCAGAGTCCATCCGAGAAACAGCTGCTACACTGAGAATATTCTCCTCAGTTCCACTACCCAAACCCTGCTCATCCTGGAGGCCAGTGCCCCAAGGCGTTTCCTCAGACTCACTTCACAGGGAGCCTTCTATGCCACATGCCTGCTTCATAGGGGCTGGCTTTGAGCCCGAGTGCCAGGCCTCCTGAGGACAGGCTAGCTCAGGTATCCTCCTTTCGTGGCCAGGACTGGGTCTTGCATGGGCTTTTGAAACCTCCAAAGCCCACCACCCACAGTGACACACCTCTTACAACAAGGCCACACCTACTCCAACAAGGTGTTGAACTCCATTCACACATCCTAATCCTTCTCAAACAATGCCAGTCCATGTGACTAAGCATTCAAATGTATGAGCCTAAGGAGGCCATTCATATTCAAATCACCACATGAGTGAAGAAGAGAGACTTTTAGGTTTATGGGAAATCCCACCTGGCAACCACTTCTCTTAAAGCCCAGTAAAAGAGCGTTTTGCATAATGGGTGCCTAGAAACAGAACCAGAGGGTTTTGCTCCTACTGCACATCCAAGCTCAAGAGCCTTGCCGAGGAGCCCCTTTGCACTGGAAATCTGGTGTTAAATACTGGGGTTTCATAAGTGAGTGGCATCTCTTCACCTTTTCTGGAATCCCTCTGAAGTTACTGTATACTTTGGGGCAGAGGTCACGCCTGCCATTATGCTCCTTGCGATGGGCTGATTATTTACCCAGGTTGGTTTTTATTCTTTCCCTCTCCCTTTGGAACTAGGAACAGCTCCAATTTCCTTGCACTTAGTCTCATTTGTTTCTCTCTGTAGACCTCCATCCCCCTCCAGCCCTGCCCCTCTAGGTAGCCTTCCTTCCGACCCTCTCTTTGATCTCCATGACAACAACAGCGCCCTGTCAACCTATTTGTATGGCTGGCAAATAACTGTATTTTATTGGTCTTTCTCAAATCTGTATCCTTTAAAGAAACAGCCAAGAGGCAGCGATGTGGGAAGACTCACGGCTCTCACACCATCACCATGGATGCTGGTGACTTATGGGCAAGACTCCCCGATATCGATTCCATCTTCCTCTACTCTGTAAGAACAGGGTCCTCAGCCAGGGCGGTGATGGTGCATGCCTTTAACCCCAGAGGTCACAGGAGGATCTCTGTGAGTTCAAGGCCTGTCTGGCTTACAAGAGCTTGTTCCAGGACAGGCTCCAAAGCTACAGAGAAACCCTGTCTCAAAAAACAAACAAACAAACAAACAAAAAGAATAGGGTCCTCTTCTGGGGCTGGAGGAAGGAGCTCCTTGGAAAGATAACTGAAAATTTCCTTCAGATTCCTGAAAGTTCTCTTAAGATGCACATCGTCCTCTTGCCCTTTAATTACTGGATGACAGCTCTGTCACTCATCTGAGTAGGCCCGCCCCCCAAGGAATGACCTCTTCCACGTTCCACATGTACAACATCTCCATAGTAAAGTGCTTCACAAGCTATACATCGGATTGGGCAAGCATGAGCCAAGTGCCTATTTGACACAAGGCTTTGGGCATAAGGGAACCTGACAGGGACATAGCCACAACCACCTTGCAGGAGGCTTACACTGCTAAGGCGCTAGCCTCAGGCACCATGAGAGGGGCATAAAGCCCAGGGAAAGGGGGAAAAAAAGAGAAAAGTTGCCCAGGAAATAGGCAAAAAAGACCTGTCCGATAAGGAGTAGGTCAACGGAGCCCAGGGGTGACCCAACAGCTGTGTCCAGTGGTGACATTACAGCTGCACCCTGGGGAGAAAACACAGGTGACCCAGGAGACAAGAACTCAGCATGAGGCTGCAGTGGGAATCCTAGGTTTCCAGATGACAAGAGGGCAGAGTTCAGGTCCCCTGAGAGAGCAGCAGACTGTTAAAAGCTGAGTCCTCCAGCCCCAGGCATTTGCTTTATCCTCACTCAAAGGTGGAAAATCCAAGCATCTAAAGGCCTTTTTCCTGCAGCAGGGGTCTCTGGAGTCAGGCTGGGCTCAAGGCCTGCCATCTACACCTGAGGAATGACTCACAGGGCTAACTCTGCCTCTCCCTGTACTGCTACTTGGGTAACGGGAAGCCCTTGACTAAACCAGAGGGATTTCAGGAATCGACACAAGGTAGGGGACAGGGGACCAGAACCTCAAAAATATGTCAGATAAGCTGCTCTGTCTCCCCTCTGAGGAAAGCAGCAGAAGCCCAGCCAGCCAGGTACAGAGCAGTGGTGGGGCTTAGGTGTGGGTCTGGTGAAGTAGCAGGACGCTCCCTCCTTTCCCCTTGCCCTTCTTTCTCAAAGTGAATCAAAACTAGCTACTTGATTTCTCTTGTTTTAACTTGAGATTGGATTGTTCCTGGTGGAGCAAATAAGCATGACACTGTATTTTATGATGGCAAATCTCTTATCTAAGATCTAAGTAAAAAACTTCTCTGTTATTTCGCTTGAGGCTGGGTACCTGCTTATGCTGGAAGGTTTACCAAGAGCTGGGGGTGCTGCTCTCCCAAAAACTGGGGTCTTTGAAGCTGGCTTATCCCGCGGCTTCCCTAAACTGGCTTGCCTAATCATGGTGCAGGAAGGGAGGGAGGCATAGAGCATGCTCCAAATGGAGCATAAGCAAGGTGGTTCCGGAAGAAATGTGCCTGTTTTAAATACACAGTATCTGCAGTGTGAATCTGTGACCCAGGTCTTTCAGTGGAGGACAAAGGTTTTCACGCAAAAAAGACAGGTATATGGACTTTTTAAAAACATAAATCTGAATGATGGCATGGGACTCACACATTTCTTTAATGAATACTAATTCCCCACCTGCTGAGGAGTGAACCCTCCCAAAGCCTGTACTTCCTGGTCTACCTTGAGGGTCCAGAAAAATCAATCCTACTCCATGGGGATGAGAAAGGCTTTGAAGCCAGTTTCTTCTCTCTCTCTCTCTCTCTCTCTCTCTCTCTCTCTCTCTCTCTGTCTTGTGGAAGGGGAAGAGGTTAGACCTGCTAATACATGAAGGACTGAGAATTCCTGACATCTGTGAGACATGTACACATTTTTTTAATAAAGCACCCATAACCCCCAACCAGAACCGGTAAATTAATTCATGAAAGCAAATGGAATTCTGTAATCTTTCATAGCCTTAGGATTAAGAGAATGGCTGAAAAAAATTAAAATGTATTTCAAGACAACTTTTTAATTTCAACTCTTGCAGGAAAGAGGAGTGTTGACCTAGGTTTATAATTAGATATAAAATGCTAGTAGGTGAAGGTAGAATACAGATCGTCTCTAGCTTCACCGTGTCAAGTGACATTCACCCCCATGAGGCTGGAAGGCAAAGTAAGGGTTTTCATATTTATCAAGTCTTGTAGGCATGAGCTACCCATATGGCGGTTCCCAGCCTGACACCAGTCCACCAGCGGTCACTAGGGGTGGGGAGATGGGTTTGGTGGGAAGCCCATTCTTCTGATTATAGAAATTCACTGAGACCCTTATGGGAAGCATGGAGAATTCTAGGTGAAAATTTCACTTATTAAAAAGCATTCTCAGCCGCGGTATGCAATCCTGAAGAGGAGACAAGGGTAGAATCCTCCTGGAGGTTTCGTTCTGAACCATCAGCTTACAACTGCTCTCTGCATGCTAATACTTCAGCAAGTGAAAATGTATATTTTGGAAACGCTCTATAAAAGACTTCTCATTTGAAGCAAAATTTTACAACTGAAATATTTTCTGCATCCAATTGTAACCTTTTGAGATATCTAGAGTAATTATTTCAAATACTGAATATTTCCACTATGAGTCACTATGGCAAACACACACCTAATCCCAGCATTCATGGGACTGAGGCCTGAGGATTACAAGATCTAGATCAGCCTGGACTTTATAGTAAGCTCAAGGTATGCCTAGGCTACAAAGTGAGACTCTTGGTCTCAGAGACATTGAAAGAAAGATGCTTCCGGATATAAATTAAGACAGAACTTTTTGGGGTTGGAGGACCTAATTATTATTTTAAAGTGTTCTATCAAATAAATGTCATTATTTAGTCGTTTTTAATGTTTGTTTTGATTTTGAATGAGAGACAAACCTGCAATCCTCAGGCAAACCTCTCTCCTCTGGCAGCCAGAGCAGAGCCAGGGAACTCATTGTTATTTATTTATACTTTAGCAGGACGTATTGCTGCGGTCTCTGCCAAGCTGCTGCTCCGCACAGCCACCCTGCCTCACACAGGCACCACCAGACAGGACTGGCTCCTGGATGCCCTCCTGCAGCCAGCTGTGTCCTACAAATGTACCGCAGATTTGGGACCCTTCACCTTCAGTGTGTGAGGTGGCACAGCTCTGGTGTCCAGCCCTGCGCTCGCGTTGGACCTTCGCCTATTCCTCCATGAAGCTTGCATCTGAATAGTGTGGCCTCTTCCCCACTGCTGCCTCTGAACCCCATGATGCTTTTCAGAGGTGCCTGTGCTGTGAATACATGGCCTAGAGGTTCTTTCACTCCACCTGCCCACCCACTCACTCATCCATCACCTCTGCACTCATTCAGCACTACCTTCCCACCCACTAACTCATCCATCACCTCTGCACTCACTCAGCACTACCTGCCCACCCACTCACTCATCCATCACCTCTGCACTCACTGAGCACTGCCTGCCCACCCACTCACTCATCCATCACCTCCGCACTCACTCAGCACTACCTGCCCACCCACTCACTCATCCATCACCTCTGCACTCACTGAGCACTGCCTGCCCACCCACTCACTCATCCATCATCTCTGCACTCACTCACTACTGCCTGCCCATCCACTCACTCCCTAGCTCATTGGCTTGCTCATCTCGCAGACCCACCTGCTAACACTCATTCATTGATTCTCTCATAGCTACTCTTTCCTTGATTCATTTCTTCACTCACTTATTCACCCATGCACATATGATGAACAAGGCACACAATGTTTCTAAGGGGCCCGCAGAGCCACAGAGGAGATGCACAGAACACAGGCTATGTGGTGAGAGTGTTGGGAATGTCACAGGCAATCCCATGTCGGGGATTCACCTGTCTTCACTGAGTGTTACATGCGACTAGAGCCTTGAGAATCCATAAGTGGGCAGGGAAGATGCCAAGGTACCATGTGAATGATGACCTGTGAGGAGGGCACCTGGGATCAGGGGATGGAGATAACTGGGGAGCAAGGGATTGACGGTGAAGGCCTCAAGTGTCTATGGGATTGGTCACATCCTCTCAGGTCATGGGCAGCCTCAGGTAGACCTGAAAAGTTTCAGATCTCACCCTTTCCTTTAGTGAACAAAACAGTTAAAATGAAAAGAGGTAAATAATTTATTTTGATTACAGAGATTCAGAAGAAGGTCTACTCATAAGAAAATGATTTAAAATTTTAATACCTAACTCTAGTGTAATTGAAAATTAGTAATTTTGTTTTTATCTTTTAGGGATGTCAAGACTTAAATGGCTATTTTCCCACTCAAAACCAAGAGCCCGCTCTCTTCCTCCCTTTCCTACACTGGACACATCTTTCAACCCTGATAGCTGTCCATGGGGGTGAGTGAGTGAGTCCTCATCTTAGGTTCCTACTATTCCACACATATCCATGCATACTCCCGGACGCAGGGGCTCCCCCTTTGGCTGATGCTGTCCCCCTGTCTTTCCGCTCCTCTCCCTTTCTTCTTCCTCTGTAGGCTCCTTAAACAAACTGCATGTCCTGAACTCTTCTACCACAGGGAGGCATGTTTGATAGCACACACCATCTCTGCACGTCCTTTAGATTAGTCCACAGCTTGCCTGAAACAGGAAATGTCCTTTAAAGTCTTTTATACCATCAGGTGGAGCAATAAGCTAGTCTGCCTGAGTCTCCAGCAGCCATGCCTCACTCATGGCTCACTCATGGTAGATCACCAGTATGCCTGCCTGCTTGCCTAAGAACCAGACAACAGTGCCTGCGGGCAGGGCTGTACACCTGCACAGCACTTAACTAGCGGTCTTAGGAAAGCCAGGCGTCCTGTGCATCCCATAGTACCTTTGTCCCTTTAGCTCTAGGAAGAAATGTAACTGTAATGCATTAACTTTCACTGTGGCATTTTATTTTAGGACCCAGTTAAAAGCCCGAGAAGTTTCCAATTTTAACTACAAGAGGTAGAGGCTCTGTATACAGACACACCCTTCATATAGGATTCCCCCCCCCAAAAAAAACCCTCTCAAAGCCACAGTAATATCTGGCCCTTTCCAGTAGCTAGATGCAAAGAGATGTATGGAGCAATTGGCTGAAACTTCATAGCCTCTATTCAGGGCAGATTGAGCCAGTTTTCTGTTTGTAGCACGGCTGGGATGTGCACAGGGTTAGGGCATGCTGAGATCCTTTTATTGTACAGTGTGTGGTGCTCACAGGAGTGGACTGGTCACAAAGACTAAGGACAGCTCAGTCACACTCCCAAGCCACATGGTCTGTCATGCTGCCTGCTGCAAACACAGCTCATTGGCTAGGGCTAAAAAAGCTGACACACAGGGGCTCCCTGCATTAACCCATGTTAGTACCTGAGGTGGTGTGCACCCCCACAGGGGAAGCCTGCTTCTGTTACACATGCTCATCATTTTATGAGAGGGCCAATAGGAGGAGGAAGAGAAAGAAAAGAGAAGGAAAGGGGAGGGAAGGGGATGGAAAGAGATAGAAAAGGAACAAAGAGGAAGGAAAGGGAAGGAAGGGGAGGGGAGAGGAAAGGTGGGAGAAGAGAAAGCCAGAAGCAGTGGGATTTCGTGGAAGCAGGTATCCAATAATAGTTCCCTAGATGAAACAGCATTTGACCCATATGGTCATTGCCAAATGCATCTCCAAGGAGGTGGCTCATTTCCAATGCATCTCACCCACAGGTAAGTGTCATGACCTGAGTATCTGTGAGTCAGTGGCCACTCAAAGCACTGATCTTTGACAAGTGTGCAAGATACCACCACCTCCTTTACAGACAAAGTTTACCCTTAAGGCAGGCCCTGCCCTGGCCCAGGCTTGCTCCACCTTGTCAGGGTGGTCCGCTAGACTATATCTACAACCACACTGCCCAGGAGACAGCTGCTTCCAAAGTTCATGCCGTGGTCAGGGTACCCAAGGACACAGCTAGCTAATGTACAGTGAGGTTTCTCTCCTTCCTTCTGTCATGCATTGTGGACTACACATTGCTTTCTTAATTCCCAAGAGGCGTTTAGAGGTTTTCAGCTGTGATGGAATTACAGCGCACAGTCAGGGGTATCCAGCTCACTATCTGCCTGAGACTGATCCTAGGGACCCTGATCAAATTCTCAGGACAAAATGTGTAAGACAGAGCAACTTCATTCTTTAGAGATGTATAATTTACTATAGAGGAATTCAAACTATGGATATCAAACATGCTGCTGCCACGGAACAGTGTTTCAGTTGATGGGACAATGGCGTGTATGATGACTATCACAAGGATTTGATATTTAGTGGTGTCACAGCCAGCTTGGGTAAATACATCCTATGACAGCTTTACGATGACGCAATCACCCAAAGACAGATTTCTCAGGACGAATCCTTGCCATCAGGCAACTGTTTGTATTGAATCATATATATATCCATAAATATATTTTTGAAAAATAAACTTTTTATAAAATGTTAGTATCCTGGCATCAGGACAAGAATATTGGGGTTCATACACTAGGAACAGTGTCATAGACACATGTGGTGGTTCAGTTTACCTTCCAGGTAACCCTGATGCTCTGAGATGATGTGGGCTCCAGGTGAACTTCCTGAGGTGGACCGTCAGGAGCTGCAGGAACCAAAAATACAGAGGCAGGTTATATACACCAGAGGCAGATTTTTTTTTCTTTTGTAAGGAAATGGGCAGAAAAAAAA
>PVIU01026809.1:0-21388 GCA_004026605.1 Ondatra zibethicus | reverse complement strand
GGGGGGGTAGTGGGAGGGGACCGGGAGAAGGGGAAGAAAGGAAAAAAAATTATTTCTTTAATTATGTTCTTGAATGGAAAAAATAAAACAAAACAATGTATGGAAAAAAAATCCTTAGATGAACATTAATGCTTGTTAAATACTTGTTGAGAGATGATAGGAAACCTATCCTAGCTACTAGTCACTTTCAGGAAGTAACTTTCCCTTTTCATTGTTAAAATTCCATATGCAAATTTAAAGGGTGTTTCCTGATTAAAACAATTATTTCAAAAGGATAACATTCTGATTATTCAAAATTCCATCATGGGGGGGAGCAGGGTCCTTAAGACCTCAAGCTTCTCAGAAGGATGATTTGCATATGATAGCTGCAAGGGGAGAAAGGTTTATTTTCCTCTAGGAGATGTAGCCCCTGGTAGGTTGATTGTGGCCATATACTCACGTGCATATGGGCAGAATTATCTAGACACAGATTATTAATAACAAAGAATAAGAGAGCATAAAGTTGGGAAAGAGTGTAATGGGTGGATAGCATTAGAAAGAGGTAGTGGTGGGTAAAGATGATTAATATATGTAGTATATGAATGTATAAAATTTTCAAAAAATATTTTTAGAAGGTAGAGAGACAATTGATGCTAACCTCTGGCCTCTACATGCACCTATGTGTACACAAATATGTATATCTGCATATATACAAAGTAAATAAATAATTCTAAAAGAAAACAAAGATACAATGTAAAGAATGTTTAATTTCCATAAAAATAAGATATCAAGAATCATTATAGATTATGATTAATTTCTTTCCAAGATCACCTATCAGTATATCACTATATTGAAAATAAGCCTGTGGTTAGGGAGACGACTCAGTCAGTAGACTGCCTGTAGCACAAGCATGAAGACCTGGGTTTTTCACCACATAATCCTGGTGTAATGCACTGCATATCTCTCACCCCAGCAATGGGTACTGGGGACAAGCAAATCCTTGGATCTGACAGACCTGCCAGCCTAGTCAAATCAATGAGTTCCAACTTCAGTGAGTGAACGTCAACCAAAAATTAACATGGGAGCAATCAAAGAAGACACCCGCTATTGACTCCTGACCTCTAAAACAAGCATGCACACATGCATATATGTGTACACATATGAACACACGCACACACACCAAAGAAAGAAATCTGAACATACCCAGGTATTAACAGAAGTATTCCAATTTGAAAACAATAGGAAAAAATCAAACTTCTTATAATGATACATTAATTCAAAGAAATAAAGTTAACTAAGAGAATAAAATGAAATTAGCTTATTTTAATACTTTTGTTGCCATTGTATTTTAAAATTAGAGGAGAATCAGAATGAAATCTCATTTTATTTTAACATGGCAATTGCATCCTCATTCCAAGCCTTGTTATTGTAACAAGAGCATGTGCAGTTTCAAAGTAGGGACTTGTAAATATTCCTTCTGTCCATGCCTTCTTGAGATGATGTAATGACAATGATATAGTTTCTCATTTTCTGAAATATTTACTGTATGCAAGCTCCTTCCAAACGGGAGCATTTCCTAGGACTAAGAAACCAAAATGCAAGGAACTATATATTTCACTATTTAGCTGTGTTAGTTAAACATCCTGCAATTTTTACCTTTTGTTAATTTTAGAGATAAGTATAAAAATGGGTAATAATATCACTTTACTCAATCCATGCTAAGCTTGCTAAGGAAGAAGAATATTGAATTGAAGCAGGCCTTCAAAGTAATCAAAGTAACTAAATTCCTAGAATATTCCATGAGAATGAAATCACTTTCCTATTTACACTGAGATCCTATAAGAGCATTTTCTAATCAAAGTATAAATTTGGGAACAAAAATATGGTATTTTAACAGGTACTATGAGCATTTTAATTCTGTTAGGGCCAAAACAATGATGAACAATGATAATAGTAATAAACCCTTTCCCTAAAGAGTCCTAGAAATCCTAATTTACTGACTAGTAGCTACTTTCAATAAGTAGAAATACAGTAATTTAATAATCTTGCCATAGCAGTTTTCACTAAAGAAAATTAACTAATTCATTATTGCTTATAATTTGCTGAGGCATGGCTGCCATATTTGTAAAATCAGCAGGTTCTGAGAAAAATACAAGTTTTTAAATGAATGTTCAGTTCCCTTAAACACACAAATGATACAATTCCTTAGCTCCCTCTAGTGCCAATTTCTAATATAAACTTAATTGCAATAGCCGTGTTCACCATGCAATTTTGGAGCAAATTAAAATTTTACTTGGCAATAATTAACAAACATTCAAGGGTTTATTGTAATGAGTCTGGGATGAGAATAGATAACAATCCAGCTGATGAAAACTGATGCAGGTAGATGCATGGCTGCAGCTAAAATCACACCATTTCTTTGCAAATTTCATTTCATAAGCTTTGAACAAAACAAAGCAATGAAGAGCAAAAGAGTGTTTCAAATAAACTAAGGTCCGATACCGATTATCTTCATATGCTCCAACTGAAATGCAATAATTTGTCTGTATTTGCAATTTATACCAGCCTTTCTTTAAATAAGTGCATATGTGAGAAGAAAAGATTATATAAATGTACAACTAATGAACTATAATTTTCAATTATATATTAATGCAGAACATGCAAAAAAAAATTGCGATCTCTTAAAAATCCTTACAACCAAGGTGTCTGTTTACTCTTCAAAATGTCTTCTTGACAAGGCATTTAATTGGAAAGAATTCTTAAAGCCAAGCTGTAATGTCTTAAGAGGGTTATCGATTCAAGGAGAGGCACCTGGGAGGGAGAGGCTGTGGTGCAAACTCGAGTGGTCCTGGACCCCTAACAGGAATTGCTTGATGACTTCTTTATAAGTGAAGGGAAAACTGAGGAGTTGAATTACAGAGAGTGTATTTTTTTGTATACTTAAAGAAAAAGTGACAGCATTTTGAGGGGAAAGATGAATAATATTAAATTTCAATCAATGAACACTACAATAAAAATGAGTTTTCTAGAGGAACAATTTTGCAAAAGTACATATTTTCACATCATTGAAGGTTTTGTAAGAGTAAAATTACTACATGGGTAACAAGCTTGAATTTTGGAATCAAAATCTGTCGGTTTGATTAGCAGAAAGTATTTTAGCATAAAACATACAGGTATTACTTCCAAATAATAAAATTGTTTAGGATAATCAAAGAACTATCTTCTGTGTGTAGAACTACACAACCAAAAGAATTAAATCATCCTTGTCATCACTGGAAAGATAAGCTTGCACTGTTGAGATGGTGGAGCAGGGAGAAGGCCATGCTGTCAAACCTGAAACCCTGAGTTCAATCCTCAGGTGCTACATGGTAAATGGAGAGAACTGGTTATTTCTCTGCATTTTGTTCTCTGACCTCAGAGTGTGCATGATACAAATAAACTGAAATATATGCATGTGTGCATGCACACACACACACACACACACACACACACACCACAGAGGCACACAGACACGCAAAAGCCCACAGATGTGAAATAAATGCAATTAAAATAAAGAAGACAACATAGGTTTCATTAATAATTTTTGGACATTATAAGAATTCCTAATTTTAACAGAGAATACCTGTCTCAAAAAAAGAATAAAAACAAAACAAAGCAAAAAAATCCTAATTTAAAATGTTATAGTATTTTTTTATCCAATAGACATAGTACCCTATATAGACAGGGCAAAATGCTGTATAGAAAATTTGGTGTTAATTTTCATCTAAAAATTTAGAAATATTATGAGCTTTCTTTTATTCTCTTTGAATGAAGCTGTGTGACAGGCAAGTAGTTAAAGCATATGAAATACATTGTGAGTTTACACCAGTTCGTCTATGCTCTAGAGCCATGGCCTTTTCAATGCTTCTAAGTCTTGATAGGTAAAAAGCAAATTAATTATTACAACCTAATTACATCGAGACTGTTTTAGGATTTTATCTTTGTCTCCTCCCTATTGAAAGAAACACAGCTAAGTCACTTAACTATTGAAATCTTACTTCTAACTGAGAAGAAACTACATATAGCATGCAATTTTCAGTGCGGATACCAGGTTCCTATTTACTTGTGACTTTTATTCTTGACTTTATGTTTTTCCCACTGTCCTAAATACTCCATTTTTATTTAATCTATATTTAAATATTTTTCAAACACTATATTTTGATTATAAGTTTTCTCTCTTCACAATTCTTCCTAGATTCTCTGCAACTTCCTACTCACCCCACTTTAAGTTCTTTCTCTGTCCTAAAAAACACACACACACACACAACCAGAAATCAAAAATCAAACTATGCATACTTAGAAAGAAAGACAGAGAGAGAAGAGAAAGAGAGAGAGAGAGAGAAAGAAGAAGAAGAAGAAGAAGAAGAAGAAGAAGAAGAAGAAGAAGAAGAAGAAGAAGAAGAAGAAGAAGAAGAAGAAGAAGAAGAAGAAGAAGAAGATCAATAATGCCGATGGGCTACATTTTTGAACCAATGCCAAAAGAATCCCATAGACATCCATGCCACTGTCACCAAAATCAGAAGCTATTATTAGGGCTATTTGGTTACTACCCATAATCTGATGGTAAATCCCTATTACTGAAGACACTGTTTATGTCATCAAACATGAGAAATTGATCTGGTCACCAACGAGAAGTTTCTTCCCTGCTGGTTCGCATGGTGTCAGTGTGTGCTTTGTGTAATTGTCAATACTTCACCTTTTACAATGAAATAAGTTTGGAGTCGTTCCAAAGTGAATTAAATAATACATTTCACAATTATCTCCTCTTTTTAGAGTTAAAAACAAAAATTGGCGCAGTTTTTTTCAGTAAAACACTAAAATGTCCCTTCTACATGTCTCAAAAATGTAAAATCTACATAAGAAGGATAGTGAAACCAGTGTATTCTGGGCAGTCTTAAGACGATGTTGGGATGGTTCAAATGTCCGAGAAAAGATAGAGAGTGGAAGAAAATGTTTCTCTGTCATGAACTAATGTTTTATCATCTCTAACAGCCTTAAGAAGTTTCATATATTCATAATATTTGATACTGAAAATAAACATAAAAATTACAGCAGAAAAGCAATATCATGCGTTTGGCCTAACTATGTAAATGGAATGGTAATTCTGTGAGCATTTGTAGTAAACAAAATAGGTGGATTGTGTATCTTGGCACAAACAAATTGGTACCCTGCATATTGTCTGACTAGAGGTCAGGATCTAATGACAGGACTACGTTTGATCAGAATTACTTTCCAACCAACCACTTACCTTGTCTATATGCTTTTGAATAAAGAAGAATCTCTAAAAAAAAAAAAAGTCAGCTCACTATTGGGTGAGCCATACAGCTAGAATTGTTCTTGTTATAATCTTACAGCTCCTCAGACAAATACAGTTACTGAAAGTTAAAAGGATAATATGCATATTTTCTTCAACGGTCAAGATGAATTTTCCTTCATGTTTCTACTTCTATATCAAGGTCTCTAATATTAGAGAAGACAAGGGTGCTGTTGGGAAATAGGAATTGTACTTTAAGAATCTGATGAACAAGTCTGTGTTGAATATTTTCCTCCTATCACTGGTTCAAGCTAGCAATGCAAGAATTTAATTCAGTGAAAAGACTATTAAGCTCAATGGTAGAGTATTTGCTCAGAATTTTGAAAATCTTTGGCACAATCTTCAGCATTGCAAAATGTGGTGTGTGTGTGTGTGTGTGTGTGTGTGTGTGAGAGAGAGAGAGAGAGAGAGAGAGAGAGAGAGAGAGAGAGAGAGAGAGAGAGAGCATGTGTGCATGTGTGCGTTATAGATTGGATCATAGTATGGAAAGGTTTGTTGCATAGTCTCATTTTTTTTCTCATTATATCACCCAATCCTCTCAATGAGTTTATGCAGTAACTTAAACTGTATGAGGTAACAGTAAGTACCTGAGTATTTGAATGAGTCTATACAGGCATTAAGGAAAGTAGAGATAGGTGAGAACCTGGGTGTAAATTGTGACTTTAAAGTTTTGGCTGGGAACATAAAACGTAATCCCAACCCTTGTGTCCGAAGCCAGCCATACCTTGTTTATATCATGTTTCTAAACATGATATAAATTAGTAGCATCACTAGTAGCAGAAGAAAAACAATAAGGTACATACCACTGGAAACATGTTAACAAAATGTCATTAACTCTTCTATCTCCTTCAGGCTGGCCACTGAATCACTTAGTAGGCAGCTGATTTGATAATAGACCTTCTTCTGCAAATTGTGGAAACAGATGCAGTTCAACAACTCTCATGGAAACAGAATAAAAGCACTTTCATGCTTTGTTCTCAACCTGAGTTTAAACTACTGGGCTCAAGCAATCCTCCTGACTCAGCCTCCCGAGTAACTGGGCTTATAATTACAAGCTGATATATCCAGTTCAGATTTGCAATTTTGAATTTCATAAGAGATCCACGAGTTTGAAATCCACCAAAGTCAAATTATAAAATGAACGTCCAAATAAGAATTCTTAAAATTAAAATATTAGCTAAAGCCAGTGAATTAAAATATCTCCATCATCCTTTTCTTAAAAAAGTCTCCCCATAATTAAAAAATTCCTTCTGTCTATTATGCCCCATAAATCTGTTATAGCACAGAAGCAGATCAAAAGTGAACAGCTCTCTAAAATGTTTTCTGCATAGTGATACAGGTAGTAAAACAATGATCTTATTAGCAACTAATTGAATTGCAAGTTTTCCAATGACTCAACTAATGGATTGGTAAATATCGATGTTTTGTTATTTCATAAATAAATTATATCCATAATTTTTAAAATATGTAATATTTTCTCTATATAGCAGCAACACCTGCTGCTAAGTACAAAAATGATTAGCCACCAAGCAACCTACTATAAAATATCAAAATGCATTTGCCCAATGAAGAACTAATGGGAATTATGCAGATTGCATTTCCTTCCCTGCTGAAGGCAACCAAGCTTCACGTCAATAGCAAAATGAAAATATAACTGAAATATGAAACAACATAAACACAGAGACATAACCAAAGCTATTTCTGATTATTTTTAGACATGTTTCTTTTTCATGTAATTATTTGACAACAAAGGACTAGAATAAAGGTTTAAAGCATTTGTTGGGTACCTGAATAGCACTGAGTATTAATCAACTAAGATATTATTCAGATACTTCATACTGAAACACATACCCAGAATTAGAATGTAGATCATGCGTGCTAACAGAAACCAATTCTGTATAATATCTTATCACAATTGGATTTATTCTTAACTCTCCTTAAAGCAGGATTCTGCTGCTGGCATAGAATTGGGAAGAGCAAGAAAGTAATACACTTGGGTGATCAAATTGGGGAAGTAAAATAAATTATCTAAATTATGGTTCTGTAATACTAAATGCTATGTAAAAATCTACCTTAAAGTTATTTTTGTAAAATGTATGTGATTGAAAAAAATCATGGTAGAATATCTTCTCAGTGGCCATATGTACAGAGCTACAGAGTTATAATTCTTTTTTTTTCTCTGCAGACACTCTATTCAGATAAAGGATATAGACCTCTTGCCAATATCTTCCTCTAGGTGAACATCACTTGACCACAGAAACTAAACTATCTTTTTGTCTTCAGAGGAACTAGCAATAAAAAAGGCTGATGTGTAAAAATGAAGCCTTTTAGCACGTGTTTAAATGAAGTAAAGTAGCCTAGCTATGTGTTTCTGTTGCTGAAGTATTCAAATATACCTGCAGATTTTAAAACTCGCACATAACACTTTGCCAAAAAAATAAAAAAACAATAAAATCTAGACAGTGCATGAACCATAAACTCCTTTTTACAAAATCTGGAAGTTCTCTTGTCTGGAGAATTTTTTCTTAAGCAACAGCAGGGATAAACAGATGGGCCATACCACATTTTAAAATGTCTATAGTTTAGATTCTATTGGAAAGACTGGTAAAACTATAAATGGAAAAATGATAAAGCTTGATTTCACTGAATGACATACAATGTGCAATAGAAAGAAGAACATTTTAATTGCTGTCTATTAATAATAAAAGTTGTGAATTCAAAACTGTTTTCAGAGCTCATTGGTCTTCACATTGCAAAACAGTCAGATGAAGTGGCTAGAGAGAAAGTGCTGCACTTTGCGTGGAAATATAAAGGACACAAAGAGAGTCAAGTACTTCCTTCTGAAAGGACGGATAATTGTGTCCATTTCCAATGAATGTTCATTACAATGTGTTTCTCACAACTACACTGAATATTTTTATTTGTTTCTATACTGACACTCTGTGCATTTGCTAAAGGAATTTTCTTGATTAATCTCACCTATAAAGGAGTTTGGAAAATGAAGATCTAACCAGTTTTAAGCCACCAATCCCAAAATTTACAGTTTATTAGTAAGATTCAAAGTCCAGCTGCATCTCACTAAAGAGTGAAATAATTCATTTGATTTTGGAGCATCGACTACAGTAATAGGAAGCTTTATACTCATCGTGTGGTGCAACTTAGATCATTTTAATGCATTCTTAATAATAAAGCCTGACTTTTAACTAGCTTCTGCTAAGCAACTGAGTGAATAGCAATGGGTGCACCAGTTTATCAGACAATTCAATTTAAAAAGTAAGTAAAAAATATTCTCATGGTATAGGCAAGTCTCTAAGGACAAATCATCCAAATGGCCCTCGTGCAGAATCGGCAGATACTGACCGCTTACTGGAATGAGTCAACTGCAGCACTGATTAATTGATTCAGTCACATATTCAAAACTTTTGCTTCTGATCCCATTAAAAGTAGCACTAATGAGTGGTGGCGGTGACCTTCCAGTGAGAAGCCACAAGTTCCACAGCCTCTCAATATTTACCACCCAAATTTAATCTTTTTAATGGACACCTTAAAAGGGATCAGATAGAAAATACTAAGAGCTGTTCAAATACTAAAACACTTAGGAAGGCTTTTGATTAATGTCGCACGATTAATCAATTGATTAATATAGTTTTCAATACAGATGTTAGGACGCTGTCGACTCTAATCAAGCACTCTGAAAATAGTGAAGATAAATGTCATACTTTTGTGTCTGGAGGAAAAAAAATCTTTAAAGGTTGTTAATTATGACATAAGCCTTATTTACCACATGCAAATTTTATCTAATGTTGACATTTTTATACATAGGAACCATTAATGAGATAAGTGGGATCCTTTTGGCAAAGCCATATTTTAATCACTTTAAAAGTAATTTATTTAGCCAACTTCCGAACCTTTTCCTTAATGAGAAATTATTCCAGAATAATGCTCTAAAAATGCATTAAAATCCTAAAGTTTTTATTATTATTTTCTAAGACAGTTTGTAATTTGTGATGATGCTTGCCACCATACTAAAACCGAAATCTTTATTCCAGTCAAAAATAATCACCCTGTAATTACCGTGACAAACTGCCCAAGCTGTATCATTGTGGCCATTTCAACTAATGATATTGTATTAGAATGCCTAGCAATAGACTTCAAATGGAAAATATAATTATGTGCATTAGTTTGTCTAAGCATTTATAAGATCACATATCCATCAGTTTTCAGGACTCATAAAGAAAACCATACATCACTGTCACTGTGAGTTTCATTCCTGAAGGCACAGGCCTTTATAAACTGAGTCTAAGATGTGTATCTTATATTCCACTTGTTTTGTAGTTTACAAAATCTCTGTATGTTAAAACAGCATATCTGAGAAGAGCTTTTCCTTTGTAGGAGGAACTGCAGCTCAGGTCATTTCACACTCTGACCAAACAGACCATCAGCCAGCCTGAGACAGCTTAATCTAGTTTATTCACACCTTTAAGACTATGGGTGTGTCTGACTTGGCCCTAGAGTTTCCGAACAGCTTTTGGGCAAAGTATCAAATTAAAGATTTCAGACTATTGGCCCCACTGTTGGCTCATTAAAATTAGAGGAGAAAAAGAAAGACTGATAGGAAAAACTTTCGAAAGGGAAGTTTAAGTTATAAGCTGGTGAAACAGTTTCTTGAAAAACATTTTACAGTAAACTTAAAGGTATTTCTGACAGATGACTGCATTCCATGAAATTATTGGCCAGTAGCTAGCAGGACTAGAAATAGAACCCTGGCTTCATACAGTGATTTTTTATAATTTTGGCAAAGTTGCTCAGGTTCCTTCACTCCCAGTTTTCTCAGCTGTGAAATTAAGGCATCGATGGATATCATGAAACACTCAAGCTTCTGCTTCTCAGGGTGCACCAAACTTCAGTTTAGGAAATGTTTGCTAAAGCAGTTCAAATGGAACAGTGTATTAGTAAATTAAATCTATTTTTAGATAACCAAAGAGGATTGTTTTAATTGGTTGCAAAAAAAATTTAGCAGGAGGTATATGAAACTCCTTTCCCATCAGAAATAATAAACTATAAAATATTATCATCTCATGATTCAAAGTAGAATGCATTAACATCTCAAACTGTAGTCTCCCTGTCCAAAGAGATAATGTGTGTGAGATTTTTTTAGGAGATTTGTCAAGTCATGGGATGCTCAAAACACACACACAGATTTATTAGAGAATCTTCACTTTTGACAGACTAGATCCAAGAAAACAAAATTCACTTCCAGATGTTATAAACATAACAGAGGTGGGCTTCTCTAGGAAAGCATTACAAACGTTTGGGACCAGACAATTTCTTGTAAGAGCCCCTGTGTGATTTGCTGAAATGTCTGATGAGTCTGATGACGTCTCTAATCTGAATGCACTAGGTGCTAACTGTACCTCACCACCAGTATGATGATAAATACCTTAAATAATGCCACATGTCCCCTGAAAGACAAAATAATGTCTGATGAAGAATCGCTCTCTTAAAGTAGAAAGGCTAAAAATAAAATTATATATATATATATACTATTTATATAATTTACATATATATTTGGATTTTGTAGTAATTCCAATAACAATTAAGGATTTCATTTAACCATTTTTTTGTTTGGATGTATGTAAGTTTTTAAATCCAAATTATCACTCAAATCAATTAGTTAATGTTCTTGTGACCTTATTTATGTTAATGACAAAGACTACCAGTTATATTGAATAATCACATATATGAAGTCAATAGATTATCTTTACAAATTTGAAGGAGCCATACCTGCTTTATAGGTCAGAATACTGAGGCATAAAAGAGTCAACACTGAAATTAAGTAGTGGAATTAATACTCAAATATTGGTGTGTGTGTATGTGTGTGTGTGGTGCTTTTACATATGCATGGGTGCATGTGCATGCCTGAACACATATGTGTGAAAGTCAGAGGATCATAATAGGTGTCCACCTTGATCATGTCTCCATCTTATCTTTTGGAGAAAGTCCTCTCATTTGGCCTGAAGCTTTTTGATTGGCTAATCTGTTTGGCTAGCAAACTTCAGGGATGCTCTTGTCTATGACTCTCCAGCACTGGAATTGTAAATGTGCATCCCTGGCTATAGGTGTTGCATATCTAAACTTGCCTTTCCTTGCTCATGAGGCAAGCACTTTGTCTTCCAAGTCATCCCACCAGCCTCTAAGTCTGCTTATTCCAATTCAGTAATTGATAATATTTGCCCATTCTGCAGCTAGGAGGGTTTATTAATTTCTGACCTTATTTTAAAAAATATAAACTGTATCTATTAAGTATTTAGAATATTGGTCATTTTGGTTCATGTCAGTTATCCTCATTTCAAAAGCCAATAACTGACTTATGAACCAAATTTTCATACCATGAGTTACTTTGATTCCCAAACATAATAGGGAAATAAATATCACTCATTTTACTTTTCCTCCTGAGGCCATAGTCCTATCAATTCGTGGCTATAGACATGACACAAAACCCAGAAATATTGCAGCACTAAAGTAGTTTTCCATAACTAAATTTGGTGTATCACTGAGGCATTTTCTAGGAACTATTTTTTTTATCTTAAGAATTAAGAGGCTTTCAGACTATATAGAACATGACAGTTGTCCTAAGACCTTCATGTCAAAGAATTAGGTCTGCCAAAATAAATGAATATTCCTTTTCTTAGTGGGAAATATCACTATTCCTTTGACAATCTTATGCTATGCTAACATTAACTAACACTTAGCAAAACTCAGACTATGCTGTGTTATTTCCTTGTTTTGGCACTGTATGCATTTGTCTATGCTTTCAACTCAAAAGTTGAGCAATATTGCTTGCTGTATTTTGGTGCCAACATAGATTTAAGCCATGCAAACAAGACTGTGTATTTGAACTGACAGAGAGTAAATGATTTGCATCTGGCATAACTGATGGTGGTGTCAAAACCTTGGAAGATAATTCATTGGTAAACATATTCCTCTGGATGCCTAGCCACACATGCCCAATTTCCTATCAAGGGATGGAGCCAGATCATTGCCAGAACAATGCAAAATGTTTTATACAGATAATTCAAAAGATTATTCTGTTCTGACAGAACACAAGGGAAGAAATGTGGGAGAGTTTTCCACATTGATGAGACAAGATAATATTTCAATCTTTATTGCAGAAATTAAATTTCATGCAAAAATGGCTTTCTGACAACTATGGAGTTGATGAACTAGTAAGAATAATCACAAACAGCCAAATAAAAATTATCTAATCTTTAATCCCAAATATAATTTATAAAATATATACACACATACTTATATGCATCAACATATATATATATATGAATATATATGAATCAGGCCAAATCCAAAGGGATAGACTCTAAGTTCAGAGCTTTATATAGTATGTGTGGGTACCCAGGTCCCTGGAAAGATATTTTTGTAAGTACATACTGTGCCAAACTTATGATGCCTTCTCATTTTAACAAAACTTTTTGTACTAGTAGCCTTTTGAGATAAAGAAACTCAATGGAATGAATGTGTTTTACTTTCTATTTTCAACTCATTGAATTCATACATATATTCAAGGTGACATATGGAAATTGTATTGAAGTCAAATGATCTTAGAGTTCAATTGAACTAAAAACTTTTTTTGAAGAATGAATGAATGTCACATTCAAGGAAGCAGCTTCAATCATATTCCAATTAGAGCTAGAGAGATGTCTCAAAGGTTAAGAGCACTGGCTGCTCCTCCAGAGGCCCTGAGTTCAATTTCCAGCAACCACTTGGTGCCTCACAACCATCTGTACTAAGATCTGGTGCCCTCTTCTGGCCTGCATGCATATAGGCAGGCAGAACAGTGTATGCATAATAAATAAAATAAGTCAACACAAAAACTGTATACATTGAATCTCTATTCCATGGATCAGCAAAGAGAGTCTTGTCTATCATGGGTTCTATGCCAAGTATCAGATAGGATGAAAAACTAACTGTAAGATAGAAATCTCTCCTTTCTTCATAGCCCAGGCATGATATTTTAAAATATGTTCTTTATGGGATTTATAAGAGTAGAATATATTACTCAAAATGATATGGGAACAGATTCTGCTTGGACCGTTGTAAAGAGGGCTTCACTGTGGAGGTAGTGAACTAAATATTTGCATCCCACAAAAGTTCAATTGCTGAATCCCTAAACCCCAGTATGATCATATTGGAAGAAATTGGTAGAAAGGAAGTAATTAACATTAAATGAAAACATAAAGATTTGGCCCTGGTCTCTTAGGAGCCATGTCTTTGTAAGGGGAAGCAATGAAGTGCTTTTTTTTTTCTGAATACACTCAAAGAAGAAGCTACATATGCACTCAGAAAGATGGAGGCCATGCACAAGTCTGAAAAGAAACAAAATTAAACTCCATTTTCTAGCACCTTGATGTGAAACTTCACAAGATACTAACTCTGAAAACATTAAGTTACCTTGTTTAACTCACTTTGTCTGTACTGTAATGGTACAACCAGCTAGACATTCTCCAAAGTGAATTTAAAATCCTACAAGGGGAATAACATGTGGAATGAGGAATTAAAGGCCAGGCAGCAGGGAAAAATGCAGAATGGAGAAAAGATTAAACATGCAGGAAAGAGCAGACACAATATGATCGGAAGAATCCCTGGGAAGCAAAACTAGACAACATAAATGAAGTGGGCCAGAAGAATAATATGAGGAAATCAATAATGAAGTCAAAGTCTGTTTATGGCAATAGTGGTGATGATCAATGTTTTCATTGTAGAGCAAAGAAGCAGTGGCTGGTCATAGAACACAAGCACTGCATCAAACAGAACCAGCAGTGCCTGGCTAATCCACGGATCTAGGTGGAATAAAGAAGGCAACTAAGGATGCTAAGCAAGCAGAGACCAAGGTTCTTTTGAGACAAGAGTCAGAAGAGAACACAGACAATAGAAAGGGATTTTTAAGATGGGGAAAATGAGAGCCATGGAGAGGTTTTGACAGAGTTGGAAATTTAACTTTGCTTAGCAAATATAATATGGGAACAGATTCTGCTTGGGCCATTTCAAAGAGCGGTTTACTGTAGAGGTAGTGGGAGAGGTAGTCGGAGTATTTCTTTTCCCTGGGAAAGGCAGAGAAATAGCCATTCTGAACGGAACTGAAGAAAATACGACAAGACTAAACTCTGACCTGTTTGTTAACAATTGAATTAACTAAGATTAACAGATTAATGAATCAGCATAAGAAAGCATTTAGCTAACATTTTAATACTAATGGAGCTTTCAGAAATGAAGACCCAGGTGCCCAGGGACAGCTGTGTGTTTTGGTAAGTATTATGAAAGAAGTAAACAGTTGCAGAGAAACTTTACTAGGCCGAAAGTATAATCAGTCAACAATAAAACCCAGCAAGGTCATTGTGCATAAATTCATCCTCACTATTAGATGCCTTCACCCATATGGTACAGGTCACTTGGTATATGGCGACCTGCAAGGAATAGAAAGAGAGACAAGAAAATGAACTTCACTGAATTCGTGGTTTCCTATAGGAGAAAGAAAAATAGTTCTTATCAACTATATTAGGGGACGATTTAGGGCCAAAAAAAAAAAAAAAAAACAAAGATGGTAGAAGGCAAACAAAGTCTGTATCTCTATGGTCCTTCAACTTCAATTCATAATGCTTAGTTTGCCAGGGGGTCATGTTGTGTGGGACATCATATTTTGAGCACTAGCAGTCCCCATCTGGTCAGTGTAGCATGGAAAAAATTGATACACTCAACATCCAACACTCCAGGATGGTCTGTAAATTCCCAACAGCAATTTTCTCTTTCTTGCTTCTTTGACCTTCCTTGGTAGCTTAGAAACTGAAGATTCAGAGCTATGTAGAAAGACAGGCACGAGCACTCTCTGGTCAGATGAAAACCTGTGTTGATCAATCTGTTCTAATAACCACAGATAGAAAATTGATATATTTGATAATCTGAATGAGCTATTTATGCAAATGTTAAAGTAATGCTTTATAATTTCTATAACATGAACTTTAATGAGGCAAACTATGTATGCCCAAACTTCTGTAAGTACACACAGCTAATTTGAGAATTGTTATATGAGGAGTTCACATGAGAAGTGGGACAGGTACACACTGCCAATGTCACTTACCCATTGCTTGAGCCTATGAGCTATTAAGCAAGAAAAATGCTGGAATTCTTCCTTCATTTTGTGCCTGTCTCCATTTGATCAAAATTTTCTCTTTTGTTGAACTTTTTTAATTAATTTTTTAATTTATTTTACATACCACCCACAGTTTTCCCTTCCTCTTCTCCTCCAGTTCTCTCCCCTTACCTGCTTTCTACCCCCTCACACCCACTCCCCTGAAAAGTTAGGGCCTCCTATGGGAGTCAACAAAGCATGGGATATTGAGCATTAAAATCTTTGACTCTTGATTGACTGTGCACACATATGAGTTGGTCACCAAACAATAGCTGACCTATTTCATCTCACTTCAATGCTAATAAAACAAAAAGAATGGCAACTAAGGAATCTGACTGCTAACTTTACAATGACCTATTCCAGATCTCTTCAAAGCCATTGTCACAAACCTGCAGTCCTCTGGGAGGTGAGTTTAGCAGACAAATCACCCCACAGAAGGCAATCTACTGAGACCTGAACTATTTTATCACCCAACAAAGACTCACACAAGCAATCTTTCAAAATTTAAAATAAGATAGTGATAAAGCAGAGCTCAGTTATGCAGATTGCTTAATTATGGATACTTCTTATCCCATGCCCTATTCTGCCTCTATTTAAACCTCATGTTAATGTCATATGAAGAAGATGGCCTCAAATGTTTAATTTCCATATTGCAAACAGTTATTATGAACAAAGTGTAAACAAAGTCCGTCCTTGCCTTTTGATCATTATTTCTGCTTTTTTTCTGGGGGGGGGTGGTGGCAGGGGGAAGTAGGGTAATCAGATATGTTGAAACTATCAGAGTTGGAGCTGACCCTGCAATTTAGAAGGGGGTAGTAAGAGAGGAACTATGATGATTACGAACTGTTGAAAGCATAATGATAGAATTATTAGACAGACTTACACAAACTATTGACCCTTTAAGAGTATTAGTACACATATTCTGACCACACCTTTCAGACATAGTCTCTGAACCAAAGGGCACAGAGATCTCAGAGCAGTGGGAACTCTGGGGAGGAGGAGTCACCTCTGCTCCACCCCAGGCTTCTGAGAAGTTTCTGTCCTGACTATATTTGTTTAAAAACATGCTTTTCTAACACAAACGAAAATAAAATGTGCTAAAAACAATAATAGGAAAAGCAATAGTTTCACAATTCTTCCTTTCAGTGTCCCTAAGTGCTTTTCTAAGGGTTTTCTTATGACTTGTCCTTCCAGATACAAAGGGAAAGCATATAAAAGGGAGGCTCGATTCTTTTGATGACCAATTTCTTGAGTTCTTTGTATATTTTGGAGATCAGACCTCTGTCTGATGTGGGGTTAGTGAAGATCTTTTTCCATTCTGTAGGCTGTTGTTTTGTCTTATTGACCATGTCCTTTGTTTTACAGAAGGTTTTCAGTTTCAGGAGGTCCCATTTATTAATTATTTCTCTCACTGTCTGTGCTTCTGGGGTTATATTTAAGAAGTGGTCTCCTGTGCCAATGCGTTCAAGTGTACTTCCCACTTTCTCTTCTCTAAGGTTCAGTGTGGCTGGCTTTATGTTGAGGTCTTTGATCCACTTGGACTTGAGTTTTGTGCACAGTGATAGATATGGGTCTATTTTCATTCTTCACCTGAACAACAATGAGGACCCTAAAAGAGACATACATAGAGCTTATCTACACGGGAAGTTGAAAAAGACAAGATCTCCTGAGTAAATTGGGAGCATGTAGACCTTGGGAGAAGGTTGAAGGGGAGGGGAGAGGCAGGGAGGGGAGCCTCTCATTTGACACCTGGTTCTATTGTCTTAGACCCGCTAGCCCTAGGTAAGCCTTTCACACACCAAAACCTCTAATATGGAAAATGAAAACACTATTATTAGTTACCCAGACCTTAGCTAAGAGAAGTGGGATAACAGAAAAATAGGAAATTCCTTGAAGGCTTGTGAAGAGTCTAGGAGAAAAACTGAGGCTTTTGTGTTAGTTGGATTATAAACAGAATTCAGAGACACCTAGGGCCAGGAACAGATTTAAGGTAAGATTTTTAACATATCTTCAGGAGCTGGATACAGTCTTTTGTTCTTTGATGTCTAAAATTATCAATCTCTCCATCAGTAACCTAAGCTCAGGGCTTCTCAGCAAACCAATAGACTTTTAGGGTTTCACTGTATGTAAACCACATCTTTGTTGTTTTTGTTGTTTAATTAATAGGAAGTAGGAAAGGAAGTGAGGTGACAGTATAAGGAAATTCTCTGTAACATCTTCACGATGTTCCTGTAAATCTAAAAATATTTCCAAATTGAAAGTGTTTTTAAAAGCAAAATGTAAAAGAAGCCACAGCTACATATGTCTAATAAGCATAATGACATATTTATTTTCCATATAGTTTGCCAAAACTATTTTCTCTGCTGCGTGAGACCCAAATTGAATTACAGCTAAGATGTGAGCACAGAGGATGCAAAGAATGTCGTCTCAAGGCAGGTGACACATTCAGTCCAGGTAACTCACAGGCACCTTCTGTTGGGAGTGCTCTAGAATTCGATTCACACCCGCAATTCTTTATCAGAAACTGCTAGGAAGGCATGGATTTTAGAACTAAAAATATTTGAAATCTTACGAAAGGAGATACAGAGAAGCCCATGTGAGGTCAGAGATAGCACCGTCTAAAATCACCATCGTGATTTTATGCTGTAAAAATTACGAATGTTCAGGAAAATAAGTTACCTACATGCATGCATACATATATGTATAACATTGGTCCCTTATTTGTTTTGCCAAGCTCAAGTCGGGGATGTTTATTTCAGCCTAGAGTGAGTATCAGGATGCAGACTTTAAGATAACAGACAATGAGTTTGCAGGCTGAGAATGTTCCCGATCACAGTCAGCCAGCACGCACTCTTTCCCTTCAGTCCTATGTCCAGATTTAAGTGCACAGCAAAGGACTTATTTTACCTCCCAAGCTGCAAATACGTGTGATTTTATTTTTGATTCTATGTATGATTTTTATAAAAGCAAACAACAAAGACTAAAATAATATTTGTTTGTTATTTTGCTATTCTATGTCTTTGGCCTTCTTGGGATTAATTATCTACCTTCTTCTCTTCTTTTTACTTCTCTTTTTACTTCTTAGGTGTATCATAGGCTTAATGAAGCTGTTCTTGTGATAACGAAGATGAAGGCAAGCAAGCACAAAGCCAGGTCACTATTTCTGAAATAATATCTTCATTATAGGAAATTCTATTTCTCTCAACTATTAAGAAAAAAATCCAAAACCCTTTATGTGGTAATTCTGTTTTTCGTTTCTTGATTTTGTGACCTCTTATATTAAAATTGGCAGATCAAATGAATATTTCAATTTGAATAATTTGAAAATCTTTGAATCCTGCCTTCTTCAGAGATAAAATTAATTTAGAAATAACATTATTGAAACCAGGCATTCTTTTTTAAGCTAAGAATTCCAGATGTTTTTAGTTGCTGCCTATGACATTTCCACAATCAGAATAAATTGTGTTTTCAGAGTAATGTAATAGATAGAAGTGCTGAATAAATCTCATGCAGTTGAGATGACAAAATTAACATGCTGATGACATTTTAATGTTTCAATATAATCAAGGGGGCATGGATCATGCCTCCACCAGTTCTAATATAATTCTATTCTTTAATCTTTTTCCAAGACAAAATAAAATATAGATAGATTTCAGAAAGTATATAAGCCAAGTATGCTGCAGTCTTCGGGCAAGCTATTTAGAATGCATCTCAGATGTTATTGAGGTTCAGCATTGCCAGTAGATGCCAGAGAAAATGAGTTATACATAAAGCTACTGGGTTAAGGGCATATATTTTGTTGCACTTTTCCTGAAGGTTGCCGTTGGTGATTCTGTTACAATTATTGTTTTATATTGAAGCAGAAAGTTTGCTAATTGAAAACGGGAAATTAGTGTGTTCTGATGGGATCCAGTGAACAGCTGCTATTCACTCACTCCCACAAAATATGCAAAGAAACCAAAAAAAGCAAATGAAGAAATAAACTTCTTGGACCCCATTTTATTTTAAATTATAAATACCTGGCAACCACAGAAGTTCAGAGGCCCCTTCTTTCTCATATGCTACAACAAAAACTGAAATCTTAACCTCCAATTGATCTAAGGAAATGAAAAGTAAGAAACTAAAATAAAACAACAAAAGTAAAGAGAGTTCTGAGGACTTTGAAGATGTTTCCTAAATACTAACAAAAGTTGATGTTTTTTGCTTGGTAACTTTATAGAAAAGATTGATAAACCAGAAGATGGCAAAATGGTAGTGCCACATTTTCTTCCTCAGACAGCAAGGTGGTGACGGCAGAGTCAAGGAGATGGAGATTGACAACTGGCTTCGCAGAAGTCACATATGCATGGAAAGGAAACCATAGAAAAGTAATTTCTCGGGCACTTATTTTATCAGCTTAGAATCATAGCACAGTAAATGCTATAATCAAGTGAATCAAGTGTCTTCCAAGTATATATTTGATTGCAATTTTATTTTAAAAATCAAACTCATATTCAGAACTATATTATTATTAATTGATAAAAAAATCCTTAATTAGATCAGAAGATAACACACGTATCTCCCAAGAGTAAATAGCAAATCAATTACTACATGTTGAATAAAATGATAGATTAAAATTTTGTTACCAAGATTATTTACAGGTCATACTTTTCTATTTCAGCCACTGCCAAAAAACTGATCATTCAGAAACACATTTTTAAATGGATAATATCTTTCAATGTAATCTACATTTTTTACCTCCAATTTCAGGGTGTGACTAGCAAAGGAGCAGGGCCTCTGTTTTCCTGCCTTCTGGTCTGGATGTGAAAACTCTTCAAAAGGCTCTTGTATTTATACACTTGGTCCCACTATAGTATTGATCATGCTTTGGGAGATTGGGGAATTTGTCAATGTGCAGAGAATAAGAGATGTTGAAGCTCATAACCCTAAATACATCCTCATCAAAACCAAACTCTCAAGACTCATGGATCTCTGCTGAAGAGGAGACAGGAAGATTGTGAGATCTTGAGATAGTAGATGGCTCCAGCGAAACAGTGTATTCCAGACTCAAAAGGACTGATACACATACAAACTCACAATGACCTTGATATCATGTGGAAGTCCTGCACAAACTCAAGTCAGATAAAATTCTAGCAACAAGGAGGGGAAGTAGTCCCTCCCCTGACAAAACTTATTTGATATTTCCTGGCAAAGAGAGCAGTAACTGATACTTGCTGGCAAAGAAAAAAATCAGTTTTCTCCAAAAGATGATCACTGGGTATATCCAGAGCAGGTCTCACACCCAAAAATAGCTTATCATCACAAAATGGACTCCATGTTCTTTGTATACTTTTTCTTTTGCTTTGGTATATTTTTTGTCTTATTAGTCTTTTTGTTGTTTGTTTTGATTTCTGATTGTCTTTGCAGTGTGCAGGGAGTTCTAAAAGAGAGAGAGGAAAAAACACATAAAATTCATTGAGTAGGGAGGAGATGTGGGGAAGATTTCAGGAGGGAAATAATATGATCAAAATATGTTTTACAAAACATTTGTAAAATACAAAAATATTCAGGAAATACATAATTCTAATAAAATGACCTTTAAAATATATTTTCTACTTATGTGCCGTGTTGTTTAATATTTCCTGAACTGATGTAAACAAGCTTTTTTTTTTAATTCCTCAGATTGTCCATAAAAGACAAATCCAAGAAATAATACCTTGTAAATCTAGTTTAGTGAACCAGTAAGTTTGTTGTGGTTAAGTACAGAGGAATAAGTAGGGATTTACTTACAGTAGCATGGGTGATCCCAAAACAGTTGCATCATGAAACAGCCTACCCCAGGATGGGCCATAAGATGTATCCTTAGCTCAATACAC
>PVIU01026808.1:0-21434 GCA_004026605.1 Ondatra zibethicus | reverse complement strand
ATCACAATCCCTGACTTCAAACTATACTACAGAGCTACAGTACTGAAAACAGCCTGGTACTGGCATAAGAACAGACAGGAGGACCAGTGGAACCAAATAGAAGACCCGGATATCAATCCACACATCTTCGAACACCTGATATTTGATAAAGAAGCAAAAAATATCAAATGGAAAAAAGAAAGCATATTCAACAAGTGGTACTGGCATAACTGGATATCAACATGTAAAAAAATGAAAGTAGACCCCTATCTATCACCATACTGTACAAAACTGAAGTCCAAATGGATTAAAGACCTCAACATAAAGCCAGCCACACTGAACCTTATAGAATAGAAAGTGGGAAGTACAGTTGAATGCATTGGCCCAGGGAACCACTTCCTAAATAGAACCCCAGCAGCACAGACACTGAGAGAAACAATTAATAAATGGGACCTCCTGAAACTGAAAAGCTTCTGTAAAGCAAAGGACACGGTCAACAAGATAAAACGACAGCCTACAGAATGGGAAAAGATCTTCACTAACCCCACATCAGACAGAGGTCTGATCTCCAAAACATACAAGGAACTCAAGAAATTGGACACCAAAAGATCACATAATCCAATAAAAAAATGGAATACAGACCTAAACAGAGAACTCTCAACAGAGGAATCTAAAATGGCTGAAAGACACTTAAAGAAATGATCAACATCCTTAGTCATCAGAGAAATGCAAATCAAAACAACTCTAAGATTCCATCTTACACCTGTAAGAATGGCCTAGATCAAAAACACTGATGACAACTTATGCTGGAGAGGTTGTGGAGAAAAGGGAACACTTCTGCATTGCTAGTGGGAATGCAAGCTGGTACAATCCCTATGGATGTCAGTGTGGTGATTTCTCAGAAAATTAGGAAACAACCTTCCTCAAGACCCAGTAATACCACTTTTGGGTATATATCCAAAGGATGCTCAATCGTGCCACAAGGACATGTGCTCAACTATGTTCACAGCAGCTTTGTTTGTCAGAGCCAGAAACTGGAAACAACCTAAACGCCCCTCAATCGAAGAATGAATAAAAAAAATGTGGTACATTTACACAATGGAGGGCTACACAGCAGAAAAAAATAATGACAGCCTGAATTTTGCAGGAAAATAGATGGAACTAGAAAGCATTATTTTGAGTGAGGTAACCCAGACCCAGAAAGACAGTTATCACATGTACGCACTCCTAGGTGGTTTTTAAACATAAGGCAAAGAAAACCATCTTACAAACCACAATCCCAGAGAATTTAGACAACAATACGGACACTAAGAGAGACTTACATAGATCAAATCTATGTGGGAAGTAGAAAGTAGAAAAAGACAAGATCTCCTGAATAAATTGGGAGCATGAGGACCTTGGGGGAGGATTTAAGGAGGGAGGGAAGTGGCAGGGAGGGGAGCAGAGAGAAATATAGAGCTCAATAAATATCATGGGAAAAAATAAAAAGGTGGAGTAAAGTAAAAAAAAATAAAAACCTGAAAAAAAAACAAAAATGGCAGCTCACAACTGTCTGTAATTCCAGTTTCAGAAAATCCTACACTCTCACAGACATATGCAGACAAAATGCCAGTGCACATAAAAATAAAAATACTTCCTCAAAGGAAAAAAAAAAAGAACAGACAGGAGGACCAATGGAACTAAATAGAAGACCCGGATATCAATCCACACATCATCGAACACCTGATTTTTGACAAAGATGCAAAAAATATCAAATGGGAAAAGAAAGCATATTTAACAAGTGGTGCAGGCATAACTGGATATCAACATGTAGAAGAATTAAAATAGACCCATATCTATCACCATGCACAAAACTCAAGTCCAAATGGATTAAAGATCTCAACATAAAGCCAGCCACACTGAACCTTATAGAAGGGAAAGTGGTAAATACACTTTAATGAATTGGCACTGGAGACCACTTCCAGCAGCACAGACACTGAGAGAAACAATTAATAAATGGGACCTCCTGAAACTGAAAAGCTTCTGTAAAGCAAAGGACACGGTCAACAAGACAAAACGACAGCCTACAGAATGGGAAAAGATCTTCACTAACCCCACATCAGACAGAGGTCTGATCTCCAAAATATACAAGGAACTCAAGAAATTGGTCACCAAAAGAACACATAATCCAATAAAAAAAAAAATGGAGTACAGACCTAAACAGAGAACTCTCAACAGAGGAATCTAAAATGGCTGAAAGACACTTAAGGAAATGTTCAACATCCTTTGTCATCAGAGAAATGCAAATCAAAACAACTCTGACATTTCATCTTACACCTGTAAGAATAGCCAAGATCAAAAACATATCTATTTAAAAAATAAAAATAATAAAAAATCAAAAAAAATCCCTTCCCATGAGAGGTACTGGCAGATTGGCATGACTAAAAGTGAATGAGTGAAATAAATGCCCCCAAACACACAGTTAAGTGGTGGGGTCAGCTGAGGTAGATAAGGCTGTCCCCCTACCCTGACAATAGGGAAACTAGAAGGAGAAGTAGCCCCCAGAATTCCCTCAGTACCAAGTATGTGGCTCCGGTGTCCAAGAGAAAGGAGATGGGCCGTCCTGATACTGTGATGATTACCCGTGGCTCCTCATTATAGATGACGGTTGTGGTTGGGTCAAAGGAGCCCGGGCAGCCTCACTCATCCATGGCCAGACCTAGAAGGTCAACTTGGGAATTTCCTGGGTCCGATGTCTCCATGCCACTACGTGCACGAGGACAGTCTACTGACCAATGTCCTTCCCTATGACACTTCGGACAAGGTCTCCTAGGACTAAGATGAGGATTAGGGCATGCTCGGGCCCAGTGACCAGTTTTACCACATTTGAAACATGGATCTGGCAGTTCTCGAGCCCTGGGGGGCAAGGGAGCAGCAAGAACAGCACGGATCAGGCAGTCTGTCACCTCGGCTGGTCGGGAGGCCATGGTTAACACGTGACAGTGATTGTGGGCTTTGTCATTTCTTGCATGGTGCACCTTAAAAACCAGCTCTAGGACTTCAGCCTGCAGGGTCAAGGGGCCTCTCTCCAAATGTCTAAGCTTAGCCCTAATGTCAGAGTAGCACTGATTTAAAAAATGAGTCATTAGTAACTGTCTGCCTTCCGCGGTCTCTGGATCTAAGTTAGTATACTGTAACAGAGCTTTTGTGAGGCATGCAAAAAACGCGGAAGGATTTTCCTTCGTATCCTGAATGATCTCTGAGAGCTTAGTATACTTTACCGGCTTGAGGGCAGCCTTGCGGAGACCTGCCAGGAGGCAAGTTTAAAACCTATCCCTAGCTAAAATCCCACCTGGAGAATTATAATCCCAGTGTGGCTCTTGATCTGGGACCGCCTCTGCTACAGGAGGGTGGGAGGCAAGAGTTTGGTGAATCCCATCTGCATGCAGTCTGGCCTGTTCCCAAACTCGCCTGCGCTCTTCAGGAAGTAGGTTATTAGATAGGATCATATAGATGTCATGAAAGGTGAGATTATAGGATTAGGAAAGATATTGGAATGTTTTATGAAAGTGATAGAATTAGACGTATAGGAACCCAGTAATTTTTCTATATGGGAAAGTTCTAAGAGTGAAAAAGGAACATCTACCCTAATCAAGCCATCCACGCCGGCCACCTCTCGCAATGGGAGAACTGTAGCGGGCTTAGCTTGGTTAGGGTTCGGTTCCATGGCAGCACAGGAACGTGTGAGAGGAGGGGTAAAGGTGGGTGCCAGAGCAGGGCGGCTGCTGCAGCCAGGCACCAGAGAGGAAGAATGATTTATCAGGGCTGTTGGAGCAGGTGGGGAGGGGAGAGAGGGAGCTGCAGAGCGAAGGGCGGGAGGTGGTGAGGCAGCTGCAGAAACTGAAGAGGTGGGGGTGAGAGCTGGGGCAGAAGGGGCCGGAGCAGAAACTGCGGGAATGGGGGTACCTTCCCGCTGAGGTCGAAAGATGGAGGTTCGTTAGCTGGGTCCAGAGCAGAAGTGGGGGGTTCTTCAGGAGCAGATGGCATAGCCAGAAACATGTGAGCAGGTGAACAGTTTGTAAGGACAGAGGGCTTACACTTAGAGCTGAAATAGAAAAAGGCTTGGATATAGGGAATCTCCTTCCATTTGCCTGTGCGCTGACAATAGTTAGAAAGCTCCCGTAAAATATTGGGGTTAAAAGTGCCATTAGGCGTCCACTTTAGATTACCATCTAAATTGTAACGAGGCCATTTTTTGAACAAAGGTGGATAAGTGTGGGAGTCTAAAGGTAGGGCATAAGGCCTGAGGTTTTAGGGCCTCTAAAAGGCACCCCAAGGGGGAAGCCAGATTGATAGGCTTGGAAGATTTGCTTCCCATGGTTAAAGCCATGCAAACCCTCAAAAACAGCGATACCGCAAGGCTCCACAGAAGACGTCTCTTGACTGTGGGGTGGGGTGTAAATCAGTGCGATCTGCAAGACTCACGTGGGTGTCCCCCCGAAGCCACAAGTGGGAAGGTAAGGCCTGGCTGGATCCAGTCAGTGACCCGAATCCAGAGAGGCCAGAGGCTGCTCCGAACAGCCTCAGAAAAGAAAAAAGGAAAGAAAAAGAAATGGAAAAAAAGAGAAAGAAAGATCTGAGGGACCCTGGGCCCTCAGTCACGGGTCGGTTGGCCCCGGGCCGTCCCAAACACAAGTTTAACTAAGGGAAGCAAACCACAGATGAATGCCAGCGAAGGGAACAACCACTGCCTTGAAGACCGTGGTTGGGGACAGGTCCCCCCCCCCCCCGTCTCTAAGAACTCCAGAGGGTTGCCGGGAGCTCAACTGGTCAATTCCTCAGGTTCGAAGAAATGGTTAAGCTGACCAGAATGGGAACACTCACCATTGGAAGCCGGTGTTGTTCGGAGAGGTCGCGCTCAGGTATATGGAACATGTGGGTTGTTCTCGAGAAAATCCCCGGTTGCGATTCTGGTCCCAGGAGTCCGGGGCAGATCCTGGCCCCAGGACAGGGGCCTGAGGCTGGAAATTCCGGCCCTGAGATAGGGGCCTGGGGCGGGAAAATTTTTCGAGCCTTGGCACCAAATGTTATGCCCCGCACGAGTGGGAAAAAGACACGAGATGCGAATGAACCCACTCAGGAGTTTACTAGAGAAGAAAAGTGCTCACAGGCCTGATGAAATGTGCACGGGGGAGAGAGCGCAAAGATGGCACGTCCAGCTTTTGAAGGCCACCTAGCACATGCGCACAGGGGGAAGACGCGACTAAGGCAGACGCTGATGACAGGCTACCCTACACCTTGCACATGCTCACAGGGGGTTTGCGTATGTCAGACGCTGGTGACACAGATGGCGGGCGACCCACGCATGAGCACAAGGGCTTTAGTTGAGTCGCACATGGGGGTAACCACGCATGCACGCATGTGGGTCACGAGGGCCCTTTGTTTCCAAGGGTCTGCCCACATGTGCCTGCCTTTAGAACCCAGAAGTGCAGCCTTACGGGTGGCTGAATAATTACAGTAGTGGCGGGGGTCATTGGGCCTGGGTCTGTTCAAATCCTCACAAACTATTCTATGCCCATGGTGCTATCAAGATGGACACTGGGCTTCTGACTATCCTCATGTCCTTTGCAGTGTAGAGACATCAAGCCCAGATCACCCTCTGAGATCTGGCTGGCCATGGAGGATGGAGAGGCCCAGGTTCCCTTGTTCTGACCACCATCATCTCTGACAGGGAGCCTTGGGTGGTCATCACAGTGGTACAGCAACCCATCTCCTTCCTTCTGATCACCAGTGCCACTTTTTTGATACTGATGGAGTTTTAGGACCCACCTTTTTCTTGTTTCCCTATTGTCAAAGTAGAGGGACAGCCTTACCAGCATCACAGCTGTATTCTAGGGATAGTCCCTTACCTACTCCTTCCTATGGTACCAATCTGTCCTGTCCCCTTGGTGGGAAGGGACCTCCTAGCTAAGGTAGGAGCCCCTATGTCTTTTGCTCCCCCATCCTCTTGACCCCAGGCTCACCAGCTGTATCCCTCCTCCTCCAAACCACACAATCTGACACACCTTTGCTCTTACCGGCTTCCTAGGTGTATCCCTGGGTATGGGACACCCAAAACCCCTCTATAGCCAAACATCACTCCCTTCTCATTCAATTACAAAATCCTTTCACTCCCATCCAGGGCAAAAGGGGAGCTGTAGCCCGCCTGCCTGGTTCTGGTTGTTTGGAAAGTTTTGTCTGTTTTCCGTGCACATTGGGTCTGCTTTCTGGTGTATCTGTATGCTTCATTCAGGGGAGCCGAGAGGGAAATGGGTCAGGCTCAGCGGAATGTCTGAATGATAGTGGCCACTGCATGCTTTGTTTCTGACTGACTTCTTTGAGGTGTGAGGTTTCTGTATTCTCTGCTGCTCCGCTGCCAGCCACCACTGCTAACACTGACTGCTAGCTATGGCTGCTTTGATGGCCAGAGCTCAGAATTTATCTCTGCACTTCCTGGTCACTAGATTCAGTTTATGAAAGATAGGACTTGAAAGCAATTCCTGTTTAATAAGGGATCAAAGCTACACCTCCATGCTTTAACACGAGCTTGCACCTCTCGCCGCAGCCCAACTTCTTACACACAAATCGGCAGCTTCCCTTGGGGCCACCTAAGGGGTCTCCTTCTCCCTCAACTGTTGCCCCATCTTCTAACATACAAGGCTGTGGTGAGCCCACAAGTATGCAGTAAACGGACAGCTGACAGAGCTACTGGACTCTCCACGGGAAGTGTGTACGCACGCCTCCTGGAGAACCCGCTTTTGCAGAGCTACGGGAACACCTGTCCTTTGGATAAGTCACTGTAAATTCTGTAGAAATCTTGTGAAATCATAGCTTTTCTCCCTTCTATAGTCTCCCAGCAGTGTATAAACCTGACTTTTCCTGTAGGGCAACCGGATACCACCCCCCACACCATGAAACCATGGTGTGAAAAGGATTCAGCCAAGTCCTTGTTCTCACAGCCAAAATCTACATAAAAAGAGTCCCTCCCAAACTTTCTTTATTGGCAGTAAACACTGATAAGAGAGGAGACTCGTACAGGAAGAGATGTCTGCTCTAACAGCAGACTCAGGAAGGTGTGATCTACTGGTCTTCTGCTCTGACCTAACAAGCTACTAATATTCTGTATTACCCTTCACTTGGGTTCAACTAACATAAGATCATAGCCCAGGAAATTAGCTGTTTATACAGGAAAAAGGCCTGAGTTGCTAAAACTAGCTTCAGAGAGAAAAATTCTCACCTGGGCACTTCTGGAGTAAAAAGCAAGGTGCCCCCAACTCCGCTGCCCAAGAGATTCCTTTTAACTAGACGCTTATGCAAATCAAGCCCATAGGTTAGCACAGCTGCCCAGGCTGTGTTCCCAGCTGCAGGGGAACGTCACAGTCACGCCCTCTCTGAGACGCAAGGTAGCAGATCCACACTGTGACTGTGGAAATGGATGCTTGTCACCGCCTGTGGGACTGCTAACTTGCCTGTGTGCCTATACAAACTAAAAGCTTTGTGGAGATCACCCCCTTTTTTACCCTTATGCTTTGCCCTATATCTTATACCTTATGCCCCATGCTTCTTTTCCCTTCTTTCATCTTCCCCTATGAATAAAGAAACAACAGGTGAAACGTGCCTGAGTTTTTTCTACCCCCAGATCCCACTCCCAAGCCAGTCCTCTCTGTTCTGACCCCTGAGGGTCTTCACACACGGTCCCCCTCCCGACTCCTCTCTTCAGTTAGCAGTGGAGAGGATGCTACACTTGTCAGTCATGCTCATGTCTCAATACTCAGACCCATCCCAGCTGTAGACTTAGTATCTAAATTTGCTCTCTCCTCTTCTATTTCTATCTACACCTGCCTGGGGTAGTTCTGATATAGGGATGTTTAATATCCAAGAGCCCCCACCTCTAACCAACAGCCCATTCTAACAGGGCCAGAAAATTGCTCTATGTCAGGCTGCCAAAGGCATCTCTCCCTCCTCATGGCTTACGCCATGTCTGTTTTCTCTACCACCTAAAGGAAAAAACTGGTAAGAATTACAAAGAGGTATCCATATTGGTCCTGAAAATAACATGGGACAAATCTGGGCCATCCTAATGGCTTATCAGCCATTGAGTAACACTCTGCCTGTCCACTTTGGAGAGTGCTGGTTGTGTGTCCATCCTGGGTCAAACTCATGACCATCATTCATAGTCTAACCCATTGGACTAGACTCTCTCACCCTCCCCTCATTAACTGCTGTGAGCCAGTTACCACTCCCATGATCACAGACTGTTTTAACTACTCTGGGACATACTTTGACTCAGCACTGCCACCTAGCCCCTACGTCTGAATGTTCACAATGCCTCAATCCTCTGCAGTACTCAGGTTTACTGCTGCCTACCCATTGGGTGGTCTGGAACTTGTGCCCTGGTGTTCCTTTTTCCATAATTAGGGGTTGTACCTGGTGAAGACCCCTTGCAGGTTCCCATCACAGGGCTTATAGTTGCATGGGATGAAAATAAGCAGTTAAGGTCCTACCCTTTTTGCAGTCCTGGGTACAACCACTAGTGTCACCAATGGAGCAGCAGGACCGACTACTTCCCTAGCTATTTACCATCAGTTTTCTTCTCAGTTCATCCAGGATCTCCAATGGGTGGGTAAGGTCATCTTTACTCTCCAGGGCCAAATAGACTCACTGGCTGCCATAAGTGCTACACAGTCGGGAAGGATGAGATTCACCAACAGCACAGAGAGGTCCTTGTCTCCTCCTCAGGGGGAATGTTGTTTCTGTGTCACCAGTCAGGTATAGGAAGAGACAAGCGCTGACAATTCCAGATAGGTCTCTGTTCAGTGACTGACCAGTGACCCACAAACAGTCTAATAAGGAGTTGGATGCTGCCCTTCTTAGCCACCTTTCTCCTCTTCTTAGTCCTACTGGTTGCACGCTGCCTTATAAGCTTGTCTAGATTTCTTGAACAACAGATTCAAAATATTTCTAACCAGACTTTTAATCAGTTGCTATTACCAAGGATTACCGAGCTAGAAAGCCAGAAGCCAATGACTCTCAATTATACCAATGATGAAGATTCAGCGGGAAGTAATCTAATGATAACATCATCTCCCTTTCCCATAATCTGATTGTTTATCAATAATAATCAAAAAGGGGGAGACGTAAGCCCCTCAAGCCACACGAGTGGCCAGGCCCCTTCCCCAGGACCTCCAACTTGCCAGGTTCCACCCATAGAACATTCTAACTGTACTAAAGTTTGGACCCAGTCCCTGCCCTACAGAGCAAAAAGCCCAAGCTCTGGACCTGAAATCCTACCAGTGCCCACCATGGAAAGCTCCATCCACTCCCCCCATCCGCAAGAAACTCTATATAAAGCCCTGCCTTCTGCTCGGTTCTCTGCTGTTTCTCGCCATAGCAGAGGCAGCCCCCTCCTGGGTTCTTCCTTCCCAGCCTCTTGTTGTGTGGTGTGTTGTGACTCTGTAGTATCCCTCGGCTCCTGACTACAAGGATAGCATTCCCCTCAGAGCTGGAACACAGATTGGAGCTCTCCTTCATATCATTTCTCCTTGATCACTGCTTATAAAGACCTATTTCCCAATACAACTGTATTCTCGGTTACCATATTATAAACTCCAGCACCAAAATTCTGCCCAGAAAACAGCTCCGTTTCTTACAGCACCTAGCACTGTGCTTGGCACACAATGGGTCCTCAATACACACTCGTCAGTTAGTAAGCAAAGGGCCAAAGAGAAGAGACAGTGAGTTCTGCAAGGACTGCCCGCCATTTCAGAGACGGGCGCAAAGGGCTTGCTTTCAACTGCAGAGTGAGATAACGTGTGGATGGCCCGGCACTGCACTGACCACATCCTCATCTTGGGTAAGTTCTAACTGGCTTACTTGACTGGCAAACTTCTAATTTTACTTCCTGAGAAAGCTGAAAGCCTCATCAGAAATTATTCATAATAGGTCCAGGATGAAGATAAAAGTTTGGAGAATTTTAGACGTGTTGTGTATTCGGGATGTAAGAAACTTCTTTACATTTCCCCCAGACTTTTTGTTGCTAATACAAGATTTTGAACCTAGGCAGCACCATTTATTTACATACATGTATCCTGACAGAGCTAGAGAAACAGCTCAGGGATTTATAGTATTTGTTGCTCTTAAAGATGACCAGAGTTCACTACTCCAGTGCCAGGGTACCACCACCCTCTGTGGACAACTGCACACATGTACAGACAGAAACACAGACACAAATAGAAATAAATCTTTACAAAGACAAGTATCAGGACAGGAATGGGAACATTCCCAAAACTAGAGTGGAGGGCAAAGATTTTAGCTACCTTTCTTGAGTCTAAACCCTAACTTTGTACAGTAAGAAAAAGTGGAGGGTATGATGGCCATTCTCGGTTCTCAACTTGACAACATCTGAAATTAACTAAAGCCCAAAAGATAGAGGATATACCAGTGAGGGACTTTTGCTCAATTTGAAGTGAGAAGATTCACTTGAGATGGGGTCTGTGAAGACCAAGCTGGCCTTCATCAACTCACAGAGCTCTGCCTACCTCTGTTTCTCAAGTGCTGGGATTAAAGGTGTGCACTACCTGGCTGGAGATCCACTTCCAATCAGGATCTTGAGAAGACATGCCTTTAATCCATATGCTTTGACCTGGGAAACCTACCTCTAATCTGGACCGCACCTTCTCCTGGAAGCCTACGTAAGGACATAGAAGTAGGAAGCATTTGCTCTTTGCCTCGTTGCTCTCACCTCGCTAGCAGGTCCACTCCTTCACTGGATTCTGGTGCATACTGAAGACCAGCTGAGACACCCAGCCTTGTGGACTGAGCAGCTCCGGATTCTTGGACTTTCCATTCATAGCTAGCCACTGTTGGATTAGCTGTAAGTCATTCTAATAAATCCACTTTCTATACATACCGAGAGTGAGTCATTCTAAAAGTTCTGTTAGAGAGCCCTAATACAGAGGGCTTTGTTTTTTGTGTGGTTCTGTCTCATAAGCTATCCCTGGTTGCTCTGGAACTCACTATTATAGTCCAGGCCATCTTTGCTTTGTCTTGGTTAGGGTTTTTATTGCTATGATAAACACCATAACCAAAAACAACTTGGGGAGGACAGGGTTTGTCTTAGCTCACAGCTCTCAGTCCCTCCATCACTGAGGGGAGTCAGGGCAGGAACTGAAACAGGCCATGGATGTTGTAAGAGGAGCGGGCTGCGTTTCCGGTGCCAGGATAGCTTAAGGCGCCAATTTGTAGTAAGAGAGGAGGAGCAGGCGGGCCCTTGTTTCGTCCTGCCCAGCTAGCTTACACCCGAAATAATTACACAGAAACTGTATTCATTTAAAACACTGCCTGGCCCATTATCTCTAGCCTCTTCTTGGTTAAATCTCATATCTTGCTTTAACCCATATCTATTAATCTATGTTCACCACAAGGACGTGGCTTACCATCTTGGGCAGGAGAAGCATGGCATCTGCCTGTCTGAACTTCTTCCCAGAAGTCTGTTCTGTCTACTCCACCTACCTGATCTCTGCCCTATCAAAAGGCCAAGGCAGGTTTTTTTAATTCATTAACCAATGAAAGCAACACACAAGAAGGACCTCCTACACCACATGGAGGAGTGCTGCTTACTGGCTTGCTTTCGTGTACCACCCAGGACCACCTGCTCAGAGGTGGCACCACCTACAATGGGCTGGGCCTTCCCACATCAATCATTAATCAAGAAAATGCCCCACAGATACTCTTACAAACCAATCTTTGTATTTTCTCAATGAAGATTCTCTCTTCCCAGGAATGTCTTAATTTGCTGTCAAAATCCAACCAGCAGAGAGATCCACCTGCCTCTGGTGAGACTGAAGGTCTGTACCACCATTCTGCTTTGTTTCGTGTCTTTTGTTTTTTGAGACAGGGTTTCTCTGTGTAAATCTCCTGCCTGTCCTGGACTCTCTCTGTAGACCAGGCTGGCCTCAAACTCACAGAGATCCACCTGCCTCTGCCTCCCGAGTGATGGGATTAAAAGTGTGCGCCACCATGTCTAGCTTGTTTTGTTTTTTAAAACACACTTCACATCTTCACAAATCTACCAGACCTACATCTGGGACAGGTCACACATGATTTGATCCACAAAGACGGTACTGCTTATCACTGTCTGTGTTCTATCCCCGAATCCTACCAAAACCTCCACACCAGGCAAGTACACTGCTTCTTGTTAAGTTCTCATGTGGATTGAGATGAGTGTTTTGATAGTGAAGTCTTCATCCAATGCTTTATTTACAAAGCATACACAGTTTGTTAGCTAAAGGGATTTTCATGAATCACATTATTAGAAACACTTTAGCAATTTATTTTATGAATTCATTTATTTTAACCTAAGAGCAAATGAGTGCAACTAAGTCTTAGGAAAATTATTTTTCAATAGGGGAGAACATGATGATGCAATCCTTTAAAATCACTTTATTAGTATGTTTCTCACAAACAGGGGGAAATCTTATTTACCAAGTAACAGAAAAATCCTTATTTTCCAGAGGGAAAAACAACAAAAAGCATGGGGTACCCTAACCGCTGAAGCCAGGGCTACCGGTTTCTAGGATTACTGAGCTCCACGTCACCCAAATCTAAAGCTTTCACAAACTTCCAGCCCAGAAACTCCTGAATGACACACAGAAGCACCCACTCCTTCCATAGCTTATCAGCAGAGGAACTTCTCTTGCAACTGCACAGATTAAGATTATATATACAACACTACCTTTCATGAAGCAAGATTATTAATTCTGAAGAAGAGCAAACATGAATGTACTAGCTGAATTAGTAATTCATTCTTTGTTCAGATGGCTTCTGGCACCCAGCAATACTTTAGAACCACTCTTCATTTATGAGAGAAATGTACGCACAGTCCCCTTGATTGTACCCCTGCAGATGGGGCACTTTCTCAAGGAAGGGGCACATTCCTGACAGACTACCAGATGACCACAAGGAATGAACACAATAGAAACCTCTCTGTCCATACACACTTTGCAAGTTCGTTCTTCTTGCAATCTCCGCAACTGCTCTTCCAACGACAAGCCTAAGAACAGAAAAGAGTGTGAGTGAAATGTGGTAGCTAGAAAGTAACAGAGACAATGTTGGAGTACTAACTGCACTGTACCTGAGACATCTTCTGCTGGAATATACTTCATATTCTTTTCCACTGAAAAAAGACAACATACAAAAACCATTACTCTAGCAATATAAAACTTTTTAACCTACTATTTTTATATAGATTTTTGCTATATATTACAAGGATTACTACCTAGACAGTAAAATACACCAGGTTTTTTTGTTTTTTTTGGAATAGGTAAAATGTAAAGATTACAGTTCAACTGGATTTATTCTGCTTGCTCAACAGAAAGATGAACAAAACCCTAAGGGTATCTAAATGCTTTCTCCAACAAACTCACCAAATAAGTTCTCATATAATGTGGAGTCGATCTCCTTCAGACAGGTTTTGAAGATGTTGGCTGCAGCATTTCCTTTGACTAAAATGGTGTCGATCAGTTCTCTGGCTTGTAAGGGTGTCTGTGTTTTCTGTCTGATAATATCGTGTTCCTGCTTAGTAATTACACTGGCCTCAAGAAGACTGTCCAACATCGGAAGGACACATGTCAACTGCTGAAAGAGGGCCATTCTATTCTTCCGAATTAACTGCAAGTCACCTTCAGTTAAAAACAAGCAAGAAGGATGCATTAAATTTCAAATGTCCCAACTACACCCAAATGAGGCACTGAGTGAGGAGAAGAAAAATATCATTTGTATCTCAATACTGTCTTCCTAAATTAAACTCCAGATTAAACTCAAGAGTTCCATACAAGCACATACACTTTCAAGTATGAACGCTGATGGACCCAGACACATGTCTTCAAATTCTTGAGAACAAGCAGAAAACTTTAGAGTAGTAAAACATGTGCCCTCTTTTTCTTTCTTTCTCCACCATGGAATTAAAAAGTAATTTATTTTTATCTGTATTGTATCACTTTACTTCTTAAGTACAGGCAAACCGTTATATTCAAAAAGGCAATTAGATAAGCCAAGTATCTTCCAGATAGGGAGCCTCACAATAGCATGACTGGCTTGTCAAAGGCCACAAAATGGGTTGTCAAACCAGTCCTAAACTAGTTGAGGTTTCCGGTTTCTTAGTTACTGAGTCAGGACCTTATATATCCAAGCTCCATATGTAGTCAGGATAGCCCTGATCGTCATGACTTTACTTCCCTTCCAAGTGCTGGGGTTACAGGCATGAACCACACAGTTGGGTTTACATAGTGCTAATGTCCTTTCAGGGTCCACACCATCTGTGAATGAGAGGGCTTAGCTACAAATCAAGATGGACTTTGCTGGCTTGCCCAGAAAGTCTAGGCATTTTAGCCATGTCCCCTGCTTTATGCCTCAGCTTCCCGATCTCAAATAGGAAGAATATAGCACCTTCCTTAAAGTGGTCAATAAAATGCACATACACCACTTAACACAATACTTGGCACATTTTATAAATCTAAATGTATAGTGCAGCTTTAAAAACTGAATCCAGCTTGTTCATAAGAGACGACCTCACTTCAGAGGTAAGAAATCTTAAGTTTAGTTGAATGAGCTGTCTACCTACTAACTGAAAAAGTCCAGAATTTAAACACAAATCTGTCTCAATCCAGAAATTAGAATTTCACACATTTGGCTCTATGGCCATACAATCAGGATCTTGAACTAGTCCTCTTTTTGAAAACGGTTTCTTCCTTGGGGGTGAGGGTGGGGACGCACAGCAGGCAAGCTGTAGGGATCAGCTCTCTCCTCCACCACGTGGGTCCTGGGCATCAGGCCTGGCAGCAAGAGCCTCACTGACCTCATGTGTCTACCTTTAGTTAAGGACAAAAGTGTTTTCAACCTAACACTACAATTTACCCAACACACTAAACCTTCGCTTCTCTGATAGCTCTCTAAGGTTTTTATACATTGTGTGTGTGTGCGTGCGTGCGTACACAGTGCCATGGCATGCATATAGCAGTCAGAGGACAACTATAGGAACTGGTTCTCTCCTCCTATCATGTGCATCTCGGGTACTGAGCTAAGACTTTCCGGGTGGACAGCAAGTACCTTTTTCCACTAAGCCATCCTGCAGGCCCTCTGCTAGCTCTGTGACTGTCTTCTGTGACCCAGTTCCCCAGCTCTCTGCATGCTCCTGGAGAGCAACCAGCTCTCTGCATGCTCCTGGAGAGCAACCAGCTCTCTCACACCATCTGCCTTTGCTGTTTACATATTTAAACATATGAAAATATTTGTTGAAGATATAATTACTCAGGAGACTTGTTAAGATGTGAAAAAAAAAATCTAACCGGGCAGTGGTGGCACATGCCTTAAATCCCAATACTCGGAAGGAAGAGGTAGGTGGATCTCTGAGTTTGAGGCCATCCTGGTCTACAAGAGCTAGTTCCTGGCCAGGCTCCAGAGCTATAGAGAAACCCTGTCTCAAAAAAAAGTGAAAAAAAAATATACAAAATACACACAAATATCAGAATCATTTATATATTATTGTTGGGTTGTGCAAAGGACCACAGCCCAGGATGTCATCTTAAGTTGACTTTTTGGTATAAGAATCACCTACCAAGGATTACTAGTAAAATACCATATTAGAAACCAGATTTGAAGGAAGTTTATTTAAAAAGTAGAAATATCTGAATCTTTTAAAGAGATTCTTGATATGTAGCCTACGCTGTCCCTGAACTTGGCATACTCCTGCCTTACTCTCCTGAATGCCAGGATTGTAGGAACTAGGCCTATTCCACTACAGTCAGCTCTGAATCAGTTCTTAAATCTTGCTTTAAAAACTAAAAAGTATTCATTTTTATGTGTATGTGTCTGTGGTTATGTATGTGTACCAGTTGCATGCAAAGGTCACAAGAGGGTATCAGATACCCCAGACACTGGACTTCACATGGGTGATGGGAACCAAGCCCAGACCCTCTGCAAGGGCAGCAAAAATTCTTAGCCACTGAGTCTTCTCTCCAACCCCCTAAATCATGCTTTTAAAATTTAGCTATGTAAAAGGAAGAAATGCAATATAGCTCAAGAAAAAAACTTTATTGTAAATGTGGGTATGGTAGCATATATATGTCATCCCAGCACTTTGGCAGTGGGGGCCGGAAGCTCAGGGGAATTCAAGGACAGTACTAGCTACAGATGGAATTTGAAGTCACCTGAGCTTGGCAAACAGACAATTTAGAAATACTAGTGGTGGGGGGAGAGGTGATGTCACCAGCAATTTATGGATGTGAGCTGAGGGTGCTGCCATGTAACATGTAACTTATGTTACATGCAGCCACCAACACTGCAATACCTGATGCTGTTTCTTCAGTTTGTCTGTCCTTCTCTTCTCTTCTTTCATCCTCAGCACTAACAAGCGCTGAGACAATATCACTGACGGTCCTGTAGTTCTCACCGGTGGCCAGGATTTGCCGCTGAACCGTCTGTCTTACCAGGCTCCTACTGAAGCCCATTTCCAAAGCTGCCTTAACCACAGGCGTGTTCATCATGACCGCATCTTCTGAGCTTTCGCCAGGTCCGAAATGCACAACTGTTTGTAAACAAATTTGCTAATATTAAACTCCACAAAGTTAAAATTATGGAAAATAATGATCTTTATTTCCATATGCTGATAAGGGAAATATACCACATGCATTAGTTAAATTAAATTACCATCAATAAAATTTAAACTTGATAATGGTTAAATGAGAATACAATTAATGTACTATGCATTTAAAAAAATGCTTCCTACAGTTCATACATCCTAGGTGTACTTAATAAAAATTTCACCATTGTTGGTGAGATGGCTTGGTGGTAAAGGCAATTGTTTTAACTGACAGCTTTAAGTTCAAGTCACAGAATCCATAAGGGTAGGAGAAAAGAACCAACTCCCCAAAGTTTTCCTTTTTTAAAAAAATGATTAATTTACTTTTATTTTAAGTGGACTGGTGTTTTGTGCCTGCATGTATGTCTGTGTAAAGGTGTTGGATCCCTGGAGCTGGAGCCACAGAGAGTTGAGAGCTGCCATGTATGTTCTGGGCATTGAATGTAGGTCCTCTGGAAGAGCAATCCGTGCTCTTACCTGCTGAGACATATATCCAACCCCCAAAGTTTTCCTCTTGACCTCCATACACATGCTGTGGCATGTGCACCCACACGTACAAAATACATACATACATTTTTAAAAAGTTTTCAAAAATCAAGCAAACAAGATGGTTCATGGTAAATAGGTTTCTGCACAAGCTGACCCAAATTCAATTCCTGAAACCCGCAGGAAAGGATGGGTCCTGACATAATTAACCCTCTCTGTGTGTCTCTCTCATACACAATAAAATAAAATAAAAATTAATTTTTTAAAAGATCTTCCTAAATGATTCTAATATATATTCATTTTTAAAAACCAATGTGCTACAAAAATGAAGTGAGAAATTACCTCCAAGGAGGAAAATCAGAGAAACAATTGAACATGTGATGGCACAGACAAAGCCTCGGGTCCTTCCCTGACACTCATAAAAGAGATTTAATAAGATATTCCCCCCAAAATAAAAATCAATAAATAAAAACAGTAGGAACTAGGGTTAACATGGGGGTACAGCTCCTTTGTAGAATGCTTATCTGGCATTTGGTTGATTGCACAGTAAAACTAAACACAACAAACAAACAAAACATTACAAAGTTTAAGAAATGGTAGTGTGGTCTTGGTAGAGGGCTTGTCTGGCACACCTGAGAATTCCATTTCCAGCAATCAAGCATAGAACCACTCTCTTCCCCTTGTAAAGCGGTTAGGTGTGGGGCCGGGGCCTTGCAGTGTGGTGAGTTCTTGCCAAGCACACATGAAGTACTTGGGTTAGAATAACACCACCAATGGAGATGTATCAGACTTGAATGATGAATAATGTATAAATGTTACATAAGTGAGACAGAGAAAATAACATGGGAAGGATAAAGATATAATGAAAACACAGTTAAATAAGCAAAAGGAATGATATTCTGAATAGAGAGGTTATGACGATGAAAATAAAAGGTAATGAAAGTGGGAATTAAGAGACTGTACTTTTCCAAGACACTCTACTGCCACCTGCTGGAAACTTGCACAATAAACACACAAACACCCAATGTCAAAGTCTGGAGAGCAACCTCCTCAAAAGCATGTCTGAGGAAACCAAAACAGCCTTGATCCCTAATGCCTCCTCCAGAAAATAATACTGAAAAGAAAACAGTACCCTAAAATTGAAATGGTAAAGTAAGCAATGGGAATGTCTGAAGAGAACAGCAAACAACAGCCTTAAAAAGACAAAAGCTTGGCATGAAATAGAGGTGGCAGTGGACAGCAGCCAACGGCATGCCAGAATACTCTAGGAGGGTCTGGAGCAGAGGGCTATTCTGAAGGTGACTGCAAACCGGCAAAAATGGACCAAACTATGAAGGCATTAGCTGGTTCTGTAGCTGGGTGCTATGAACTGAGATGGGGAGGGTGAGAGCAGAACCTCTGAAGAGTGAAACAGAGGAGCCATTTGCTTTGGTATATTTACTAAAACAGCTACTTTAGCCAGAAATGGAAGCACTTTGAAATTGAAGCAGAAAACTGAACATTGCAGCCTGGCACCCATGTGACCTGAGCACAAGGTACACTTCATATGGCAGTGTGTCACTTAGAAATATGAGCAAGGAGCTGGCGAAGGAGACCGCTCAGAATCAACAGAGGAATGTCAGGGAAGCCAACCACAGGGGTATGCTGAGGACACAAGCCCGTGTGCTGGAGTGCAGGTGGCACCCCAACACTGGGCAGATGAAAGCCGTAAGATCCCACTCAAGGTTAGGGCAGCCAAGAATACAGCACAGCACGCAAGAGATCTGCTAATACAGCAGCTTCCAGTGACTGTGACAAGACTCCTTCCCTCGTGTAACTACCAAAGCAACACTCACAAATCAGCAGTAGGGGACATAATCCAGAGGACAAGGCCAGGTATGGTGGCATATACCTGTGATACAGCACTCAGAGGATGAGGTTTCAAAGTTCAAAGCCAGCTTGGGTCAAATTAAAAGCCCCTATATTAAAAATGAATGAATAAAGGAGAAATACATAAAAAAAAGAACAGAGAAGAGAGTACATGGAGACTAGTGGTTCTGAAGAGAAGACAAGAGTTCTCTTTCCATTCTTCTATTTTCTCAGTGAAGTACATGAACTAGAAAACTGTGGGAAGAGCTAAATTGCTATCGAGATGGCTCAGAGGGAAAAGTGCTGGCCAGGCAAGCCAGAATGGTCCACAGAACCCATGTAAAGCTAAGAGAGAACTGACTCCTGATCACTACATGTACACTGTGGCACTTTCATGCCCAAACATACATCATACACACATGTACAACCTCTTATACATTCTTTTAAAAGAGAATTTTGTAAATAAAAACATGAATCTGTGAAGAAAGAATGTGCAACAGTCATTCTGAAGACTGGCAAAGTGATTTTATAGCACGTGTCTAGCATACACAAGGCCCTGGATTCTAGCCTCGGCATCAACCTAAATAAACATTAAATAAGAACAGCTATCCACTTTGAGGCCTGGTTTACAAGAGCTAGTTCCAGGACAGCTAGGGCTATTAAAGAGAGAAACCCTGTCTTAAAAAACAAAAAACAGAAAGAAAAAAAAACACAAAACAAACAAAAGAACAGCTATCCAATCCTTCACCTTCCCCAGTTCTTCTACACAGGGGCAGTTACCACGTACTTAGGTACTCCTTCCTCTCCTGACCAAGTCCCTTACCCACTGTGGAGTTGAACAGTTTCCATGACCAAGTGCCTAATCTACTGCAGAGTCATGGTTTCTATATCTTGGTCCCCCTTCTCTGTTCCTCCTCCACAGCTGCCAATGCCTCTCTTGAAATGGTGAGTCAAACCAGCACTCCCCTGTGATGTGATCAGAATGAAATGGTGAGTCAAACCAGCACTCCCCTGTGATGTGATCAGAACATAGGTGATGGCTCCGTCAGCCTTGGAGGCCATGACACATGAAGAGCACATACACGAACTCCTGAGCTATGGCTAAAAGGCAGCTCTAACCCAGAGGCCGCTGCACTGAAGTACTGTGTCCCTGCCTCTATACCTAATACCCAGCCCATCATAATCAGCGGCAAGCCTGGCCTTTTCAAACACTCGAGGCACAGCAACCTCTCCTCTCTAAAGGTAAAGCTTATTCACTTGACACAGCGCTGGGCTATTTGTTTTCCATGTTTGTCTTGTCTCATAAGAAATGTCAGCACTTTAAAGACCAATAAATGTCCTAGAATCTTTTAAAATGTCACAAATCTTACTAAACACGTAATTTTCTGGCTAATGTCCCACAGTTTTCCATGTGACTCCCTTTAATATACTTTCATTCCTAACATTCTTACACAGACTCATAATTGCATTTGAAAGGTTTCCTACTTACTTGGAGGGTCATTTTCTTCTCCTAGGGTGTCTGAAGTGGACAACAGCTATGAAATAAGAGAACACTTAGCAGGTAAATCAGGAATCTCAAACAGTCTAAACAGCACAGTCAGTAAGATGGGGGTCTCACTCCATTGCTGAGGCAATTGTCCTGCCTCAGCTTTCCAAGTACAAGGCTGATGGGATGATCGAGCACAGACAAGCAAACAACAACATTTACTTTAATAAATGCGCACACCCTTAAGGAACTGGGTGACTCAGATATTTCATTTTAAGACAGGTATACAGCACATTCCTGTAAGGAGGGAAAACTAGGAGTTCAAGGCATGCCTCAGCTCCATGTCTCAAACCTCTGTAATAAATAATTCATATGAACACTTTACTTGGTTTTATTTCACCATAGTTATCAAACAGCTATGCTTACACTTAATCTACGTCCGACTTAGAATTCAAGTATATCTCCCACTGCAGAGACAACAGTGCCTCCTCACTCCACTGAAAAAGCAGTATTTCATTTGGGTAACTCTTAAAAGGTCTTAACTACTAAAAAGATTTTTGTTCATTTGTTTGGTTACCGGAAAAGACTAGAGAAATTGAAGATAGCTCTTCAACCCCATTAAAAAAATTCAATACATGGCAGGATATGATTTTTCAAAAAAGTAAAAGAAAAAACAGTATTTATAAAGAAGCCTGAACAGCAAGCTAGTAACAAAACTATCAAGGATGCAGTACCATGGCTACATGACATGTAACTGGACCACAGCAGCTCTTCTAAGCACACACCCACATCCTCAGGTGTCTAAGCACACACCCACATCCTCAGGTGTCTAAGCACACACCCACATCCTCAGGTGTCTAAGCACACACCCACATCCTCAGGTGTCTAAGCACACACCCACATCCTCAGGTGTCTAAGCACACACATCCTCAGGTGTCTAAGCACACACTCACGACCTCAGGTGTCTAAGCACACACAAAC
>PVIU01026807.1:0-20367 GCA_004026605.1 Ondatra zibethicus | reverse complement strand
TGCAATAATCCAAATAAAATCAAATCAGACTGAATTAGAAAAATCCCAGGTTTAATGGATGCCGGAGCTCCTGGGTGGCCCTCTGGGAAAGCAAGGAGAGGGGAAGGAAGAACCGGAAAGACCATGTGTTTGTTCTCTAGGGGCAGTTTAAATAGCTACTATGGGAGTGATCTTGACCCTCTCTGGGGAGGGGTCACTGTTTGGTGGGCTTTCTTGGAGGTGGAGTTTGGACTGAAGCAACTCCCAGGGGAGGGAACTTGGGGTGAAAAGTTCCACCCAAAACACTTGAGAATGGATGCCAAGGGGCTGAGTGACGCTTCCAACCAAACAAGTTACAGTAATGTTTTTGTTTTCTTAACCAAATTTAAGTTAATTACTTGTTAAAGATTTAACTTATTAAAGCAGGTAACTTAAAATGGGTTTGTTAAAAAGAAAAAGGTCTTTACTTTTATGAGACATCAGAAGTAGAAAAAGGCATTAAGAGCAGGATAACATTTGACATGTATTATTTTATTATTTAACTGAAAAAACAGAGATGATAATTTCGTAGAAAGTATCATTATGGTATAACACATTAAGACAATCTGTAACTCTTAGCTGTCTGTGTCAGGTTCAAAGTAGGCTTTCCTTTCACAGTTACTGAAATTCTAAGCAGTCCATTTCTAAATACATGGTTTCTTTTCAGTTTCTGTTCACAGAGGAAAGCTGTGATTTTTGCATTGGTAACAACAACACAAACTAAAATAGGTAGACTTGTGTTTATTACTGTCTTTATCTTCATAATTAGCTATTCAATTAGTATATGTTTCTTGATCAGTCACAAATAATGCTTAAATTTCTGTTTGTGTCTCTGAGAAAGCATTAGTTCATACTTGAGTCTTTGTAACAATACAGTTGCTCTCCTTACAATGATTTTCAGCATACACTGTCCAAATACACTTTAAAAAATTGGTTTTATATGTACCCTCCCCCTTGAAAAAAAAAGCAGACTATCACAAACCCGTAAGAAATTTGCAAAGTAGTGCCCAAATGGAACCTGAGGAAATACTGATTATGTAAAGCAGGGATAATTAAGCAAAGTGAAAGACAGAATAAATTAAGAGCAAAGACTTTGGAAGAGAGAAGCATAGCACACTCAGAAATCCTCAATGTCAAGCACTAGTGGAAGTGAGCCTTGGAGGAGAGTTCATGTCAGCTGGAACTAGTCAAGGTAAGAAAGGAAAGGCTCAGAAGCAATTTTAAAATCGTTCCTTCCCACATCATAGAATACAGAAATCTATTGAAATTTTTTGAATATGCTTTCTACTTCACTAGGAAAAGTATTTTTATAACCATGACATAAAATAAGAGAGCAGGTGGAACATTCAAAGAAGGAACAGTGGAGCATAGCTGGAGCACGCGAGGGATGGGAGTCAAGCAGAGGCCCTCACACAGCCTTGGCTTTATCTTCTTTCAGTGCTAGTTTTAGAAACCTGGAATTGTACTTCCCCTGTTCTGTTAAGATGTAAATTTTTTAAGCTTTTAGCTATTCCCCTTATGCATTAACATTTTCCCACCAATGACCTAGAAGCCACCCTTTTGTAAGGCAAACCACAAAACATCATCCAGTTTCTAGGTTTTTAGAAGAACAGACAAGTAACTTCAATTGGTGCCTTGCTCTAAAAAAACTCCTTTCACTGTTGACCTTCCAGGCTCCTTCTATAGCAGCCTGAGGAGGTCTGTTTAGAGATACCCATTTAAGTGAAGATGGGATTATAACCTTAACCATGAAAGTAAATTTCAGGAATTCTTTGTGAAGCAAAACTGTTGATTATAAAGAACATGTTTTAACATAAATTTTAACATGGGCATTAAGGATGAGAAAGAGTTAATCCCAAAGGCAAGAACAAGACTACTACCACAATATGAGTCAAATTTAAAGCAAGTTTTATTTTTACTGGGGTGCACCCAAGAGCTGGCCAGTGGCTGCCTCCTAAATCGGGATAAAGAGAGCAGCCCTGAATCCATCTCTTGGACCTCTTTTAAGGAGTAAAATCACAAGTAGTTTTACAGAAGGGAGATAATGGGACAATAAGGAAATATAAAATTCTTTTTAAAAAATATCATGTGGTCACCCACCGTGTAATTAGGGAGGGGTCGAGGAGAGTCAGGGAAAGTAACAATATTCTCAAAAACAAATCGAGGTCATGAGCTGGGAAAGTTCAGGTTCCAGGAAACATAGAGCAACATATCTCTCACAGTAAATAAAAAGCTATTTTTAAAAATATGGCATAATGGCTCCCGTCTTCTAACTGAGTACTTCAAAAATATTCAAAGGTACTTAAGGAATAGACAGTGTACATGTGAGATACAGATGTAACTTAGAGAGTTGTGTCATAGCAACAGCCTTACAATTTTGGCAGCTCTTGTGAGTTACACTGTTTGAAAAGATTCTAAAGAACTTGTAATTTATTTTGTAAATGAGAGAATTAGGGTTTCTAAGGTGCACTGGACAGAGAAAGCAAAACAATAGTTCACAAAAGTCCAAAGTGTGACATCAGTGAGAACACTGATGTGGAAAGAGCAAGTAGATGACTGTGTGCCATGCTCGCTCCACGTTCCCTCCCACCTACAGGCAGGCTGGCTGAGGACGTGTGGAACCCTGGGCTCCAGAACCAGGTTTCTTGACAGCAGCTCTGTGTTCTATCTGCCTAAATGCAGACCTCTACACACATGAGCACCTTTGGTGGTGAGTTTTCCCCTTCCAGTCGGCCAACCACAGCCTTCATGGCTATGATTGAGCCCTTCTCTGACATTCATCTCTGGTTGCTTCCCGTAGCTAAAAACATGACTGAACTAATCGGGTTGGTCCTCCCACTCTAGCACTGTATAGGCTTTGAGATGCATTCAATTTGGGGCCTGGGGTCTCTCAGATTTTTATTTTTTCCTTTCTTTTCTTTTGAACCACTCGTAAGTGGATCCCACCGTGAGAGACAGCTCAGAGAGGCCTAGCCTCCGGCTCCCAAGTCGCCCGGACCCCGGAGCCAGTCAGGCTTCATCCACACCCTGCCTGTAGAGAAAGGACATTTTCCTCTAGGCTTTGCCATGTTGCTGTTTCATTAACACCCTGCCTGTAGAGAGGAGACATCCTCCTATAGGCCCTGCAGTGTTCGTTTGCTGTTTTTGTGGGTTTTCACGTTTTCAGCTATGATATGAACCCTCAAACTATCAACCACCTGCCTGTAAATGCTCTGCTGGTGTCCAGCAGGCTCTGCTTTTTCTCAAACTATCCCTGCCACCGCTACCGCTGGTCCAGCGGAAATGACAAGATTAGTCGGATCTGCAAGGCAGCTGTTTTCAATTCCAGGCTTTACTCTGCACCGTGGCTTGTGGTACAGTGGCTCAGCAACAAGGTGGATCATGCCTCTAGGTCTCTCTTTTCATTATATTTAAAACTCTCGTGGCTCAAAAAAATGTGGCTTCTCATACAGCATGTGACTACTGCAATATTGACTATGGTCAGATGACTTTGCCACCATCTTGACTGAGGTCAGGGGACTTCACTGCCATCTTAACTGATGGCCAGGTCAAGTGACCAAGTCCCGTCATCTTTACAGAGGTATACCCTGCCTAATCCCCTGGTTTACTTATGCTTTTGTCTCTAAATTTCTCTTGCTGACTGTGCTACATGTATGTTTTGCACAATGGCATGCCTTTGCACCAAGAGCATTCACTTGGCCCAATTCTAGTTCCCTGTGTGTGTGTGTTTGTGCATACATGTAACTTAAATGCACCTATGTTTACTGTTAAATGTTATAATTGTCTGTTCAATGTATCTCATTCCATATTACAAAGCAATAAGTCTCATGTTTTAAATTGTTATGTACTTTTAAGTCTCTTACAAAAATACAGTATATTTCATCTAACCCTGATTTAAAATATATTAAGCTGTTCTCTACTATTGTCAGCTCTGCCATTAACCTTCTATGGCAAGCAGTTTTTTCTTTCTGTCTTTTTATGAGTATAAATCTTACCTGTTATGTTAAGAGCCAGTACAGTCAAGCTCAGACCCAGCTTTCCAGGCAGATTCTATACCGTAGCTATAACTCATTTATACCCAGTAAAAAGCCTTCAACTGCTCAGAGATCTGGGGAATTTGGCATTTACATATTTAATTATTTAAAAACTTTTCATAACAAAAAGAGACAAGTTGGTTCCTAGCAGCAGTACTCTACTTCCTGCAAAGAGGACTGAAGACAAATGGACACAAAACAACATCCATCCACAATTTGTTTCAATTGCCAAGTGCTGACCACTGGGAAAAACTACCTTCATCTAAACAGAAGATCTCCAAACAGTAGACAGAATCGCTGGAACTGACAGCCTAGCCGCTCAAGTCAAGGTATGCTTGTCTTCCTACAGATTTCTTAGCCCACAGGATCTTCTGGAGCCTGGCAGACCCTGTGCTAAACAGCAAAAGGCAAATACGACCCTCAGTGACCATGGAGGACTGTGAGAAGTAGCTCTATATGCCAAACAAATAAGATCTCTGTTGTTTTTAACCAATAACTCAAGTAAAATTTTATCCTTCTCAAAGATCTCTGATGCAGTTTGACAGCTGAGAGATTTTGTCAGTTTAAAAGGACAACCTTACCAAACAAATTTCAGTAAAATAAAATACAAGTTATTAAGGTATATACCTGCAAGTTATAAAGGTGTGAGGACAAATACAAGTTAGTCAAATTTCTCTCTCATGCTGCCTTCCATAGTCTTAAAAATACTTTTCATTATGCAAAAACATCTGTCACAGTCATTCTGACATAAATATGCTACTGTATATACAATGTATTTGTCTAAAACTTATGTTCTCACAAACCCAAGAAATTCTTGTGAGTTCCAGGGAGCCGAATTTAAGGATCCATGTTAAACATGTCAGATACACCCCTCTCAATTCCCTGCTCCTAAATTTCTTTTCTTAACGTAACTTTGTCCTCTGTTCTGCCAATACCTTAAACAGGTATAATGCTGTGGGAGCTCTTTCTGCTCCTTCAGCCAATAGCCTTTAAGATACCAGCCTACTAGGGCATGGTCTTTTTCATTTTAAAAAGCAGCAGCAGCCCTCCACTTGCTCTCTTGCTTCTAGCTCCTGTTCAGACTGCTAGACTCTCTGTTTCCTGTTTGCAAGGAGAGGACTGTGGTGTAGGATGGTGATCTGTAAGTTTTTCCCCTCAAATAAATAACCCCTTTTAATCCAAACTGGTGTGGGATTGTTTTGCGGCTTTATCTGGCACCTCAATGTTTGGTTTTAGAACCACCCTCCACTCCTCCCATCTCCCTGGCTAGGCAGGCAGCCTAGCCTGCTGCAGGCTCGGAGGCTTGGCACAAGCCCTCCCAGCCACAGCCTGTGAGTGGAGTCAGCAGGTAAAAACTCCACACCTCCCGGGATCCACGCTGCCCACCTGGTTTGCTGACAGCCTAGGGCTTAGGCAGCGTGAGACAGGTTGCCAAACGCTGAAAATTCCCTTGAGCAAAAACTCCTTGGGACATTACAGCAGCTCAAATAGAATCACTGCTTGAAATCCCAGCAACAGCTTTTGCTGCTTGACCCTTTATCCCAGCAAACGCAGCATAGGAACGGTTGACCAGCAGCTGTGTCACGACCCCTCCATCAGGTTGGAGCTGCAACGCCCAGCGGAGTGGCAGGCGGATGCCTGGGGCTAAGTGCACTGTTTGCTAGCTGCTGAAATTTTATGGGTTTCTGTTTCCTGTACCGGGACTTTGGATTTCTTGCTCTGTGTATGGAATTGATTTCATTACATTTAACTTCTTGAGACTCAAATTTTCTCCCAGTTTCTTAACATGTATTAGGGAGGATTTTACCACAGGATCTATCCTCACACCTTTCCATTGATTCCAGTCGAGACTCAGAAACACCGCCATCTGCTGGTCAACAGGTAAAATGGCAGGTTTTGTTTTAATGGGACTCTATGACCTCAGAGGTACCTGAATTTACTGGATATTAGGTCTCAGTTTTGTTTTCCATATTATATCATTATGGAAGTATATGGCATTAATTGATAAGATTAATACCATGATAGGCAAAATTGACTCCTTATCTAAGGGTACTAGGAACTTACCTGAGAGGGTGCAGGCTGTTGAATTTGACTTTCAGAAGTTATTCCAGAGTTTTGATAAGGTAACAGACAGAATATACCTCCAGGATGGCAACTTACATGGTATCTGGGGGCAGTTCAAGGAGGAGATGTTATCTTTGAAAGGAAACATTAAGACCTTGGAATCACAGGTGCAGAATGGGAACCAGAAAATTGATGCCATAGGGAAATCACTAGAAACCTTTGCAGGTCAGGAGATTCAGGACTTACATGAGACAATGATTAAGAGATTTGAAATGATTGAGGAAATTATCAGAGCTGATGAACCGGGTGAGAAGACACAAGGGCAGGATACAATGGCACCACCAGCTGTCAGAACTGGTTTACCCAGGGTTTTAGTGACATACCCTGTAATTTATCCTGACAAAGCATCAACTTCTAAAGGCTCAAAGGGAGCCAAAGAAGGTAGATGGACGCCAATAGGACTGAATGATCTGAAGGGAATTAAGCAGGCTGTTGTTAATTTTGGCTTGCATTCTACATTTGTTAAGGAAATAATAAGGACTTGGGCTTCTAATGTCAGGACTATCTCCCATGATTTCTCCCAGTTAGCATCACTGGTGTTAGAAAATGGACCTTCCTTGATGTTTGGAGTTTATTTCAGATAAGAATCCAAACATATGGAACAGCAAGGAAGGGCAAAAGGTGTAGAGGTTTCCCAGGATCAAATTCTTGGCATAGGAGCATATGCTGATCCATAGGTCCAAGCTCTTTATGATGAAGAAGTATTGTCCCTATGCCACAAAGCAGCCTTGAATGCCTGGGATAGGATACAAGAATTCGGTAAAAAGTTAGAGTCATATACCAGGGTTAGGCAAGGACAGGGAGAACCCTATACTGACTTTTTGCAAAGATTAATTAAGGCTCTGAACATAGGAGTAACAGACCCAGAAGCTAAACGACTAATTCTTGAATTGCTGGCTTTTGAAAATGCAAACTTAGACTGCAAAAAGATAATTGGGCCTTTAAGGTCTAGATCAACACCTATGGATGAGTGGATCCAGCATACTACGAATTTTCAAACCTTTAATTATGATGATGAATCTTGGGTAAGAGAAGCGATTTTCAAAGCAATCAGGGGACATCAACCCGCCAAATGTTTTAATTGTGGTAAATTATGACACCTAAAAAGGGATTGCAGGCAAGGAATTTCTAGGAATAACACTATATCTGGGAATGGCAGGAATAGGAAACCTCGGCCTTCAAGTATATGTAGGAAGTGTGGTAAAGGAAGACATTGGACCAATGAATGCAGATCAACAACAGACAGACAAGGCAACCCAATACCATTGGGAAATGCCCTGAGGGACCTCTCTTAGGCCCCCAAGCCCGAAGTGGCCCAGTCATTCCCAGTAACCATGGAGGACATGTCACACCAGAAAAATTAAAAACTTTAGAAGCTTCTGTGCAAGACCATAAGGTTCTAAATGATGGCTCAAATTTGGAGGATGAGTCAGAGATTCAATTAGAAAATAAGAAGCGTATATTTTGGCAAACCTCTATAAATGATCAGAGACCAAAGCTGAGAGTATGTATAAATGGAATTGTGATTGTTGGCTTGATAGACACAGGAGCAGATGTGAGTATCATTACTCCAGAATCTTGGCATCCAAATTGGCCTCTTCAAGAGGCAGATGTTCAATTACTAGGAATTGGAACCATATCTCGAGTTAATCAAAGCACAAGATGGGTTAACTCTACTCGGCCAGAAGGTCATAGAGGAAAGCTAAGGCTCTATGTAGCTGATATTGCAATAAATTTATGGGGCCATGACCTGTTACAGCAATGGAATACCCAGATTAACATTCCTGCATTCCCAGGAACTCATAATTCTGGGAAGGATGTAATAAGGTATTATGCATGAAGGTCACCAGCCATTCAGGCTGTACAAGAACATAAAGCAACTAACAACCCTTTAGAGGTACCAACAGCCCTACCTTTAAAATGGCTAACTGAGAAGCCAATATAGATTAAGCAATGGCATCTATCTGAAGATAAATTGCAGGCTTTAGAACAATTGATACAGGAGCAATTAGATGCTCGACATATTGAGGAGTCAATTAGCCCTTGGAATTCTCCTGTGTTTGTTGTAAAAAAGAAATCTGGCAAATGGAGAATGCTTACAGATCTAAGGGCTGTCAACAAGGTAATTCAACCTATGGGCCCTCTAAAGTCTGGAATTCCTTTTCCTTCTCTGTGACCCAAAGGATGGTCTCTTATAGTTATTGATTTAAAGGATTGCTTTTTTACTATACCTTTACAAGAAAAGAATAGAGAAAAAATTGCCTTCACAGTGCCTACTTATAATAACTCTCAGCCTATTAGGAGATACCAGTGGACTGTCCTCCCACAGGGAATGCTCAATAGTCCCAGCCTGTGTCAATACTTTGTAAGTCAGCCATTAGAAATAATATGTAAGCAATTCCCTAAGTCTATAATTTACCATGACATGGATGACATTTTGCTATCCAATTCAAACATAGATACTTTAGAAAGAATGTTTGAAGAAGTAAAGATAATTCCTAAATGGGGATTACAAATTGTTCCTGAAAAGATTCAAAGAAGAGATTCTGTTAATTACCTAGGTTACAGAATAGGTTTACAGAAAATTAGGACACAAAAGGCACAAATTAGGAGAGACCGGTTACGGACTCTTAATGACTTTCAAAGACTGTTAGGCGACATTTCCAGTCTACGACCGGCTGTTGGGATAACACCTGATCTAATAATTCATTTAAACAAAACCTTCGATGGTGATAAAGATTTGAATAGTCCCAGAGAATTAACAGCTGAAGTAGAAAAGGAACTGACGATGATTAAGGAAAACTTACAGGAGGCACATGTGGATAGGGTGAGTCCAAAGCTTAGTTGTATCCTAGTCATATTGCCTTCCAGAATTTCTCCTACAGGAGTTTTAATGCAGAGGGAAGATATTATTTTAGAATGGATCTTTTTACCATGCAAATCAAGAAAAAATTAAAAACTTATGTGGAAAAGGTCTCTGAATTAATTATAAAAGGTAAACTGAGACTTCGTCAGCTAGCAGGTATAGATCCAGCAGAAATTATAGTGTCTTTCACTACTGATGAAATAAAAAGGTTATGGGAAGACAATGAACCATGGCAAAGGGCTTGTGCTAATTTTCTGGGAGAAATTAATAACAACTATCTCAAAAGCAGTAGACTTAACCTTGTAAAGAGAACTTCTTGGATTCTTCCTAGAATTGTACGTGATGCTCCAATAACTGGAGCCTGTACATTTTATACTGATGCTAATAAATCAGGGAAGGCAGGTTACAAATCAGGAGAATTGAGTAAGGTGGAACAAAGCCCTTATACTTCTGTCCAGAAGACAGAATTATATGCCATTCTTATAGTGCTAAGGGATTTTAAAGAACCTCTTAATATAGTCACTGATTCACAATATGCAGAAAGAGTTATCTTGCATATTGAAACCGTTGCATTTATACCAGAGGATACAGAATTGACTTTATTGTTTATACAGGTACAAGACATAATCAGGAATAGGCTTTGTCTGATGTACATAACACATATTGATCCCATACGGGTCTGTCAGGTCCTCTAGCACAAGGTAATGCAGAAATTGATCAATTATTGATTGGAAGCATGTTGCAGGCCTCAGAATTTCATAAAAACATCACATCAATAGCAAAAGTTTAGAGAAAGAGTTTTCCATTACATGGCAACAAGCTAAGGGGATTATAAAGAGATGCCTTAGTTGCTCTTTATATAATCAAACACCACTACCTGCAGGGACCAACCCGAAGGGTACTCAAAGGAATGAAATCTGGCAGATGGATGTGTTCCACTTTGCAGAATTTGGAAAATTAAAATATGTACATCACACAATTGACACTTATTCAGGCTTTCAATGGGCAACTGCTTTAAGCTCAGAAAAAGCTGATTCAGTAATCACACATTTATTAGAAGTTATGGCAATCATGGGTATACCTGCACAAATTAAAACAGATAATGGTCCAGCTTATGTCTCTAGGAAAATGAAACAGTTTTTTGTTTATTATAATTTTAAGCATGTTACAGGTATACCATACAATCCTACAGGTCAAGCAATCATAGAAAGATCAAAATCGAACTATAAAGGATATGTTAAATAAACAGAAAGGGGTGGAAAATGCCCTCAGAAATAGATTACATAATGCCTTATTAACCTTGAATTTTCTCAACACTAATGAGAAAGGAACAACAGCAGCAGAAAGACATTGGATAATGGAAAAATCTGCTGAACTAAATCAACCTGTTTATTTCAAGGATGTGCTGACCTCTCAATGGAAGCCAGGAGATGTGTTACATTGTGGAAGGAGTTTTGCTCTTGTTTCCACAGGAGAAGAAAAATTGTGAATACCATCAAAATTAATAAAGGTTCAGTTTGAAGAGGAGAAACCTCATGGAAAGGAGACATGACAACTCATCCACAATGATGATAATCATACAGGTGGTAAGAAAAGCATATAGGATGTGGGCAGGGTTCTGTTCTTGTCTTTACAGGAAAACACTTATCTTCAAAAAATTCAAGGGACCCTGGATGTTTGAATACTGACAGATGGAAAAATAACTACCTAATAGGGATTATCAAGAAAATCAAATAGATTCTGTAAGTATAAAAATGAAAAATATGTTTATGTTTCTAAATTTATAGAGCTGGTTTTAGAGTTGGACTCTGGCTCAGTCCCTCTCTAATTCCAAGCCTGTTGTTAAAGAGAAAAACCCAGAGTTTCTGGAGTTTCTGTCTCATGTCAAGAGCCATGATATGAGACAGAAAGAAAAATGAATTTAGAAAACATCTTTGTCCTTCTTCATATCTATTTTTGTCTTTATCATGCCTTTCATTGAATATATGCAACCATATATGTCTATATAAATAATGTTTAAGTTTTCCACAATGAACCGTGAATTTTTCCCGCAGCTATCTTTGAAGTTTCCAGGAAGAAGATGGGACCCCATAACAACAACTCCTGGTTAATATGACATCATGATACTGATAGCACTACTACAAGACCTGTTTCAAGTACCAGCTGCACAAGATGGTTCCAGCTGGGTTAGCTGAAATGGTGCACATCTTTTACAACATTCTGGCCAGACCTCCACAAAATACTCAGAGACTTTTTGCAATTTTACCAGACATTGATCTTGAAATATAACCATCATTTTACTTTTACAGGATCCCTTAGAAAGAACATTGCCACCATGACAGCTGGAAGTAATTCTAAAGGACTACATCCCCTCTCCCAGCACAGTTTGTCCCCTGGTTTAGGGACAGCATTTAGGGGTTGATTATAATTAGTATATGGTTGAGGGTTGGAGGAGGAATTTTATAGGCTCAGGGATCTTTTTGGGGGAAAAAAAGGGAAAGGAAATGATGGGATAATAGATTGGTATTTGTGAGTTATTGTTTATAGATAATTACATTGGCATAGATTCTTGTATATTGATACAAAGTTAAATTATATTGAATACTGTATGCATGCATGCTTCTACCTCTGTTTAAAACATTTTTTATGTATTGATATATATATAGTATTTGTGTATATATATACATATTTACCATATTGCAGTGTACATTTCTACATCTGATTAAGATATTTATATATTGTTTATGTATTTATATATATATTACCATATTGCAATGTATACTTGTACATTGTTTACATTTGGAGGGTCCTTGTCCTCATTTATTGCACAGTTGTTTATTCTCTTAGTCTGTAAGTAAGATAGGTATTAAGAATTGTAGATCAATAATGATCGATGCTTGTCATATTTATAGTTAGACTAATCAGGTTCTTTAGATACATAGAGATTATATTCTGTATAAATAATCTTCAACCTCTTCAAAGAACTGTAGAAAATGGCATTTAATCTAACCTAGAGTTCTGTGGTAGTGACACACAAGCGCTCCTAGCAACATCGGTCTATTCCCGAGAGATTGTTGAGCAGCAAAGACACTCCACTTGGAGCTTGTCTTCTTGGTGAAACCGGCCTCTGGGCAAGGAACTGCCCATACCTCAACTACTGACAAAATACATAGTATCCGGAAATGGATAAGCAGAACTGTCAAATCTTGCCAAGACAGGGTAAGACAGTTTTGAAAAATTTCTTGCCTTTAAAAATAATCTGTCAGTTATTCTAGGCCTTAGCCAAAGTTGGTTGCTTCAACGCTGCAAACATGACTTTGGGTGATTGCCCAGGTAGCCAGTTGTCTCTGTGATTTGTTGCATATTTTGGAAGTTGTTTGATTGCACTTCCTAATCACTCAACTAATGTTATTTCCCTTCTCAGATCTTCGATGGGGTTGAAAACTAGATAAATGTAGTTACTTTCCTCTCATGACTTGGCCAAGTTATTTATTGCACAAGACTTAGGCTAGTTAGAATAGGATATTTGTTTTTATTGTATATAATTTTGTAGTAGGTTTAGAACTCTTACTTAAACAAAAGGGGGAGGTGCTGTGGGAGCTCTTTCTGCTCTTTCAGCCAATAGCCTTTAAGATACCAGCCCACTGGGGTGTGGTCTTTTTCATTTTAAAAAGTGGCGGCAGCCTTCCGCTTGCTCTCTCTTGCTTCAGGCTCCCATTCAGACTGCTAGACTCTCTGTTTCCTGTTTGCGATGAGAGGAGTGTGGTGTAGGACGGTGTTCTGTAAGGTTTTTTCCCCTCCAATAAATAACCCCTTTTAATCCAAACTGGTGTGGGATTGTTTTGCAGCTTTAGTATAAAAGACACCAGACATTTCCATACCACAAATGCCAGATAGGAGCAAAGATACCAGCTACCCCAGGATGTGACCAGCACCCAGCTTTTTTAGGTTCTCCCCCAAGACGACACCCACAAATAAGCAGAAAGCAGTCTTGAGAATCTGCCATCCCAATTCCTTTAACCTGTTGTGCCTAAACTCCTGCCTTTTTATTATAAAAAAGAGATGGGAATGTAATGGTCTGTCCTGTCCCTTTAAGAAACAAGCCCCACTCACTCTCCCCCATCCACTGAGGCAAGAAGATTTTCCTTCTGCTTTCAGCCTGAGTTCCTTCCCTTCTGTCTCCCTCCCAAAGAGGCAGCTTCTGCCTCTCTCCCTTCTCCCCACTTCTACCCTCCTTGTCCCCATTTCTCTCTCTCTCTCTCTCTCTCTCTCTCTCTCTCTCTCTCTCTCTCTCTCTCTCTCTCTCTTTCTCTGCTCTTCTCCCTTCTCCCCTTCCCCCCTTTCCCTTTCCCCTCCGTCACCCACTAGATAAATATCCACTTTCTTGGCATGGCATGCCAAATAGGTCTCCTTCTCTCACCTGTCATGTGGCTCCCTGCCTGGAACTGGCTGCCTTTGTGGCCCACCGTGGTCTTGTGGGCCACTGCCCACTGCCGCCACTCAAGAACCTACAGTGTTTTACCATAACACTAGGTCTATAGAGATCTCCCCCCATTTCAATGTACCTTCCTTTCTAATGTACTCATCACTGTATTTTAAGCTTGCCTTTATTTATTACTTTCTCCATTATGTAAGAGCAAAATCTTCATGAAACTGCTTCCGCATTGAAACTTGGAGTTTGTGGTAAACTAAATCTGTGTTCCTGAGCCAGGGTCATTCAGAACAAGCTATGTTTTGTTCTTTTTAATATAAAGCTGTGCTGCTTTTTATTTATTTATTTACAGACATCAGTAATAGATATAGGACAGAAAGGGGGTGGGGGAGAAAAGAAAACTAAATTTTTTTTTCTCTTCAGTCTGTAGGTGGATGTTACTAGACATAATCATCTCTCTTGGCCAGCTGTTAGTGGAGCAGAAAGGGCAACAATCTAGAAAAACAAATTACTTTTCTTCTGGAGCCTAATTACTTTAGTTTGGGGAATTGTCATTGTTAAACTAAAATGGAAGTTTTATGTCATGCCATTTGTTAAACAAAATGGCATGGCTCTGGATGAGAACAGCAATCCTGGGCTGGAGAAATGCTCAGCCATTAAAGACTAGGCTTACAATCAAAAATATAAGAAAAGCAATCCTTATTCTTCCAGGGCACAAGAAAGTTTCATTTAAAGAAAAAAAAGTTGTTCTTTATTCACTTGAAAGCATGCCTAATATTTTGGTGAATTTATTAATTTACGTAAGGCTTTTCTTTTCTTAAGTTCCCTTTATTAAAAAGCATATATTAATACATATTTATGGTTTAAAATTACCATCTCACTTCTATATTATCTGAGAAAGCAGAAAACAAAACTTTCATTGCTTCCCAACAGTTGTTTGATAAGAGGTATACTAAGGACACTGTGCTTACAATAAGCACATACAACCAGAGCAGTGATGAGCATCTTGGAATGGCTTAAGCAGCAATTAGGTATACACTTTTTAAAGTTGAAATGACTCTTGTCACGAGTAGGTAGACCCGCCTCTGCGTTTTATGCACAAGGTTTGGGGTTTTGCTGTTATTTGAGAAAGGGTCTTACTGTGAAACCATGGCCGCCTTGAAACTGGCTGCAACCAGGCTAGTCTCAGTCGCATATAAACACTTGGGGTGCAACCCTGAACCTATACACACTTTTCTTTTTTATTATTGTTACTTTTTTATTTTATGTGCATGGTGTTTATGTGCACATGTGTCTGTGTACCCACATAGGCCAAAAGAAGATGTCAGATTCCTTGGAACTAGAGATACAGATAGCTGTGAACTGCCAAAGGGATGCTGGAAATCAAACCTGGGTTCTCCGGAAGTGCAGCGAAGGCTCCTAAAAACTGTGCCATCTCACCAACCCTATACACAGTTTTTAACAACCAGTCTGATATGGAAAAATAGGGGGACACTTTAGTGTGACAGAGGCTTTCAAGTTAATTGTCTTGCCTAATACCTAACACAAGTTAAGGTCACAGACAATCACAGTCACAAAAATCTTTCACTGAGTCAGTGGTTTTGATTCTTATTTTATGATTTCAGAGAATGAATTTTATGGACAATGGGCAAGTGAGTTTCAAAAAGAGTTTTGTTACAGAATTGTCAGTAGAAACTTAAGTGAAAGCTCAGCACCTGCAGAGCAAGAACAGGTTTGAGAACGAGGGATATCGTTGACTAATCTAGGGGCTTTTTCTAAGTGTTACCATAGAAACTGGAGGAAGGAAGGCTGGGGTAAGTTAGTTGTTCAAACCACTTGGCCTACTCACAATGTGTCCAGGAGCTTTTCATTTCAGTCACACCCTCACCTATGCCTCTTCCCGGTTGTGGTGTTAGTTAGGTGAATCAAAAGAAGACAGACAAGCTACAGCTCCCTTCCTACATTCTTGGCCAGTGAAGAACCAAGGACATGTTCTGTTTCTGGCCACAGAGAAGAATCTTCTGAAGTCCCTACCATAAACTACCTGACCAGTTTTATCTTCTATTCTTTTCAATTCCATATTGCCAGTCCAGCTACCACCTTTTCCTAAGACCTGGTTATCTCAACTATCAGATTAGATTAAAGCTCTCATGTGTCTCATGGAAACAGAAGAAGTGAATAATTTCATGAAAGTACTTATTATGTGGTTATTGCTGCTAATGTTAACAGCCCTCTGTCCAAAATGTCATCATTGCTTTCCAACTTCTACCTGGAGATAACAGCAGAAAAATGTTAATACCTGATCCAGAAGCAACTTACCTATACATTATTTGTGCCTAATTATTTAGCTATACATAACCAGAGTATTTCTCATAAATTTGTAAGTCTAAATATTGTAAGAAAGAATGAATATAAATACTTTGTTGCTTATGATCAAAAGAGATATGTGAGACCAGAGCTCCTTATCCTTATAATCAATTAGTTTCTATGACAAAAGGAGAATAACGCTTTACTCCAAACCTTTCTGATTTTATCAGTATATCAAGATAGTTTTCTTCATGTCATGTGGGTAGCTAGAAAAAATCTTAAAATAATAGTCAGTTTTACTTTACTATTAAAAATGAATTTCCTTGTGCTATGTATATAGTAATATGGCAATACATTCCAGGGAAGTAAAAGAAAAAGGAATATAAACTCAAATATGACACAAATGGATTGAAACTCTGAAAATGCCACAAAGAATAATTAGCCCCATTGAAAACAAGGTTTTGACCAACCCTTCACACATTTTTTTAAATGATCCATCCCATAATCTGAAAATTATAAAATTTTAAAAAATTATATTTTAGTGGTCCTGGTCTTAGAAGAAGAAAAAATATTTAAGTGAAATACAAATTACTTTTTCTGTCCTCTTTTGAGATGGCTGAAAATGATCTCCATCCAGATCAGAAATGAGTTCTTCAAATCTCAAAATGCTAATCAGATAGCACTGATTCAAATAACTGAGTACAACTCAATGTTACCAATAACATTCAAAGCTGAAGGAGACTGTAAGAAAGAGATCTGGAAATTTTATTTTAGGCAGAAGAATCAGACCATGGAGAAAAAAGGAGGGAAGGAGACATAGGAGCACACGTGGAACAAGCCATCAACTCGCTTACACACAAGATTTCTCTTTGTATGTCTAAAGAGGTAGATATGAAAACATTTATAACTGAAAATTATCACAAATAAGGCCTTACTATTTTAAGCTCCGTTCTGTACCACGTTGCTGTCAAATTTTTAATTTCAGCGAGCAATTTTGAGAAAGAGTTATATTTGTATAAGCAAAATTCATTTGAAGAAGTCTAACCTTAATTGCTTGCTGATTTCAAATTGTAAATATTGATAAGTGAACCAGTTGGGATCCCAGAAAGAAGGAATCACTGCAAAGTAATTGTGATGTACAAATTAGAAACAATTTCTAAAGTATAAGCAGAGTTAGAAAATTCAAAATGATATGAAGTGCACCAGAGATGACAGCAGTGGAGGAGATATAATACTGCGTATGTCCTTAAAGGGCATGAGAGGTGCTCACCCAGCAAGTAATATCAGCTACAGAAAGGGCAACCTGAGTGGACAGGTAGATTTTCTTAAGGGATGCAGCTCATTTTTATTGACACTGTTAAAAGAGAGTCAAGGGTAACAACACTCTGACCTCCATGTCTTTCACAACTATTTTATGACTGGCAAAGCCCAATGGTCAAATCTATCTGGAAGCCAGAGGTGTAGGAAGCATCTAAATGCATTTTATATAGGCAGGCTCACCTCCAGGAGTAGAAACCAATAAGGAAGGTGGAAAGCAGGGCTTTGGGGCACAGACTACATGCATAAAGTGACGCTCTGATTATAAGGGTCTACAGACATCTGCATACATTCCTACCAGAGCCCAAAATGTTAGCCACTGACCACTGAATAGATGAACATGGGGAAAGAATAAACAGTAAGTAGGAAAATAGATTGCCCAAAACCACACATCCATAACTAAAATTCTAACTTGATAATCAAACCTCTTCGTACATGGTAATTCATAATTGCTACTTGTGACAGTAGCTCAGTGTGACGGTTGTACATCTATTGTGTAAGACCAGGACATGTAAGGCACAAATCCTTGGTGATTTTGTCTTCATTGGCTTCCTTTATTTTCTAGCGATCAGGACAGTTGTATAAAAGAATAGTAGAAAAATGTGCAATAAATCTTATATTCCCCTGAAATAGTTGTTATTGCCCCCATTGTAACTTGAAATTATTTATTTCCTGTGGCTTAAACTCAAATAGTCAATAAGATTAAATTAAATTTATTAGAATAGTATTCCTTCTGTGGATAGTAGATATGCCAATAAATAATTTGATGTAATAGCAAAATAAGAAATTGCCATACACCTTCATTTCAAACTCTTATAATATGATTGTGGGGTGTTCTAGTTAGCTTTACATAGCCTAGGGTTGTCTAGGAATTATTTAGGTCAGACTGGCATATGGGTATGTTTGTGGTGTTTTCTCTTGATTTTTAATTAATGTAAGAGGGTACAGCCCACAGTGAGTAGGACCATACCCTAAGCGGGTAGTTTTACAGACATAGAAAGCAAGCTATGCCAGGCAGTGATGATGCATGCTTTAATCCCAGAACTTTGGAGGAAGAGGCAGGCAAATCTCTGGTCTACAGAGCTAGTTCTAGGACAGCCAGGGCTATACAAAGAAAGCTTGTCTTGAAAAATAAAAGAAATAAAAATAAAACACCAGAAGAAAAGGAAAGCTAGCTAAGTATAAACCTACAAACAAGCCAGTTCACAGTGTTTTCCATGGTCTCTGCTTAAGTTCCTGCTTGAGTTCATACCTTGACTCCCCTCACTGATAGACTATAAGCTGAAATAAGCCTTTCCCTCCCCTACATTGCTTCAGAATGTGTTATCACAGCAAGAGAAAGGAGGAGAACAATGCTACAAGATAGCCTAATATATTGGATCTTGGCTACAGCTATTGACTGTTGTGAGATGACATCACACCTTTACAAGGTATAATCTCCTAACTGAAAGCATAAGTACTCAGGAGCCAATCACAACTGCCCACTTAGGATGTTTCCAGGTCAGAAATTCAACTAGTGAATTGTGAAGCTGAATTATGTGCTTCCTTGTCTATCATATAAGTCTATTGATAAAAGGTATGCATATGGATTACTATGACAATGAGTAAGTAATTTTATGAACACACAAGTTGTGGTACTAGCAGAGTCTTCCTGAAAGATTGCACTGTGTTTTCTATCATCTTCCACCTGTGAAGAATAGAGTCAGATCTAGAACTTCTATCCTTACTGACCATAGTACCTTCAGGAAATTGTCTTCTATAAAGCTTCAATGTGAGTCTGTGTTCTTGGCAGTCTGAGGCCTCAGCAGTATTAAAGTGCATGTACCTTAGTAAGTAGAATTCTGTGGCTCTATATTTATATTGGACATAGATTTCAAAGATGGATACCAACATCTCTCATAATATCGTTGGCATCAGTATATCAATCCTGTTCTTCCTTGTGCTAATCAGTGTATCAAGACTTTGACAAACTATTCTAATTAGTCTCTTGTGCTTTCTTTCCTTGTCACAATTAGATGCAAACACAATACCTAAGGGACCGTCCACCACTCTGACCTTTTAGAGCTACCCTTATGTGGGTGGATATGGTACCTATCCATACTCAACTAGTACTATCAGACCAGAGGTTGCAGCGATGAGGTAACAAGGCATTTTATATGGGTTTAGATAAAAGAGAGAGAAAGAATATAATGTTGGGTGAGTTGGGAGGTAAGGAGGATCTGTAAGATGTTGGAAAGGGGGAAAGAATATGAACAAAATACATTGTATGAAAATGTTACTTAAAAATATCTACAACTTCTTGTGTGTGAGCTTGAGTAACCATGTGAACCAGTAATTTTTGTACTTTCTAGAAACCAAATTTTAACACCATTTTCTAATTTACAAACTTCTGTTGCAAAGCATGATCATAAGATTCAGGATATCACATAATGCCTAGCATGTGAGGACTGATAATGGTAACACAGTGACTGTGCTCTTTGGCCAGATATTCAGTATTCATGTGGTGTCACCACAAACTAACTCTCAAGTTAAATATAGCTATGTGCAAAGAAGGCATGGCCTTAGATGAAAATTCTAAAGATTTGCCTCTGTCTTGCTTGGTTCAACTTACTGCACATTCTACATAACATTTCTCATTGCCATAGGCAAGTCTGCTTTCTCAGGCCAGCCACAGCCTGTACCATACGCTGATAAGATACAATGTGCTTTCTTATCACACTGAAAAGAAAAGGCCACCAGAAATAGAGAAAAGGTGGATTTCTTTCAGCTCCCCAGAAGTTCTTCATATGTCATATTTTGGGAAGGAAGATTCATTGATCTGACTCACATTAGGATATATATGCTAAAGCACACCAGGACCAAGATTCATTATCTTATATGGGGTTGCTCCTGAAATTTATAGGTCCCAGCCACAACATCAACTTGATGCAGCTAGGTGATGAGTACTTTTGTCATCAGGTATGGTACTTGCCAGATGTCTTATGGAATATGAAAGCCAAACATCTCTGCTGCTTGCTGTATAAGAAAATGAAAACTGACCTAGCTGAAATAATGCCGAAAGAGAGAAATCATTTCACTTTGTAACGTGAAGTTAATTCTGATTGTCTTAAGAATTTTCCAAATGAATGGCAGTGTCCCTGGTGCCAGGAGATTTTCAAACTTAGCCATTTATTTAGTTAGCTGTTGTTTATTTTTTCATTGGCATGCAGATTTCCGAAGAGATCTGCAGCCAGCATCACTACCTGATTAACAGTGTGACTTTCTAGCTG
>PVIU01026806.1:0-21436 GCA_004026605.1 Ondatra zibethicus | reverse complement strand
ATGGTGATGATGGTGATGATGGTGGTGATGATGACGGTGGTGATGATGATGGTGATGGTAGTGGTGATGGTGATGATGGTGGTGATGATGGTGGTAATGGTGATGATGGTGATGATGGTGGTGATGATGATGGTGGTGATGATGATGGTGATGGTGGTGGTGATGATGGTGATGATGGTGGTGATGATGGTGGTGGTGATGGTGATGATGGCGATGTGGGGGTGTGTATACAATGGCATATGTGTGGAGGTCAGAGGACAACTTCATCTTCGAAGATAGTTCTCTCCTTCCACCTTTTCTTGTGATCCTGAGCTTGAGCTCACGCTGTCAGGCTTGCACAGCTGGTGCCATTATCTGCTCAGCCATCTTGCTGACCCAGCATATCACTTTTTTGTTTTTGTTTTTTCGAGACAAAGCTTCTCTGTGTAACAGCTAGGGCTGTCCTGGAACTAGATCTTGTAGACCAGGCCAGGCTGGTCTTGAACTCACAGAGATCCACCTGCCTCTGCCTCCCAAGTGCTGGGATTAAAGGCGTGTGCCTCCACCGCCCAGCTCCCGCCCCAGCACATCACTTTTGCTCCATCATAAAGCCAAACCATCATAAGTTGAGGACAATCTGAAAACATATTTTTAAAGACAGGGTCTCACTATGGAGTCTACAATGGCCTGAACCTCTCAGTGATCCTCCTGTCTCAGCATCCCCATTGCTGAAATTACTACACCCAGCCAAACATTTTTTAAAAATGAATTTTAAGGGGTATTTGTTACTTCAAAATAACTCAATCTGCTCCAACTGATACACACAATATTTAACAGGTAATATCACATGATTATATGGCTGGCTAGAGGGAGATCAGAGCAATAAGAAAAATAAAAATTTGAGGGGAGCAGGAGGATGACTCAGGGGGGGTCAAGATATGAGTTGGGTGAAGATATGAATTCGAATCCCTACAGTCCACATAGAAAGCTAGACTTAGCCATGCACATCCTTGTAACCCCAATAGTGCTGGGACAGCGACAGGAATATGACTGGGAATTGCCAGCTGTTTCAGTGAGAGACCCTGTCTCAAAGGAATAAAGTGGAGAGCGACAGAGCAGGATGCCCAGTGTCCTCTACCCTCAAGTACATAGATGTGCATATCTGCTTGCATTGATATGTATACATCATACACACCACACAAGAGAGAGAGAGAGAACAGGGCATGGTAGAGGATGGGGGAATTATATACAAATTGAATTAATGAAAAGGAGAGGATGGTGGGGATGAGCAGCACCAAGGACGTGGGGAGTAAGGGGTGAGAGGGCAAGAAGGAATTTTAAACGGAGAAGGCAAGGTAGCTTTGTTGACAAAATGCTGTCAGGAAAGACAACAAGCCAGCCGCAGGTGTCTGTGCTAAGAGAGCAGCCGGGACAAAGGCTATCTATGTGTCCAAAGAACAGCAAGGAGATGATGTTAGTGGGGCAGAGGGAAGGTGAAATCAGAGAGTGACAAAGGCCAAGTATTGTGCAGTCCTGTGGCCACGTGAAGACTTTAGTGTGTTCTCTGAATGCTATGAGGATATCAGCACAAACATGACATAGTCTCTCTGTCCCCCACCCTTTCATGGTATTAGCGATGAAATTCAGGACCTTGGACATGCTCAGCAAAGCTCTCCCACTGAGTCACACCCCAGCCCCTCACTGGGAGATTCTAGGCAGGGGCTCTACCACTGAGCCACACCCCAGCCCCTCACTGGGGATTCTAGGCAGGGGCTCTACCACTGAGCCACACCCCAGCCCCTCACTGGGGGATTCTAGGCAGGGGCTCTACCACTGAGCCACACCCCAGCCCCTCACTGGGGGATTCTAGGCAGGGGCTCTACCACTGAGCTACATCCCAGCCCCTCACTGGGGGATTCTAGGCAGGGGCTCTACCACTGAGTTTCATTCCAACCCCACACTGGGGGAGTCTAGGCAGGTGCTCTACCTCTGAGCCACAGCCCAGGCCTTCTTTAGAGGGTTCTAGACAAATACTCTGTTTATGAGCTGTATTCCCAGCCCCAAAATATATTTTGAAGGGTTCCAATTGGGAAAAGCTGGAATAGGGTAACATGGAAGTGGGGACCTGACTAAGAAGGTCCTGCCTCTTCCAGGTGTCAACTACCAAGTGGCACTGTGACATGACAGAAAAAAGGTCAAAAATTGACCAGAGGAACGATTTCAAAATACATTTTAAAGATGGAACCCGAAATTTTCAGGACTGATCGGGAAACGGATGGCTTAAACTCAAGGCTTTTGTTCTTATCAAATGACAGGATGGGCTTGTCATCAGTTGAGGGGGCTGAGGGAGGTGAGGTGTTGTATCTAGCAGGTTGGAGCTAAGGGGGCAGAGAGCGGTTCTATTTGGCTACGATAAGTTTAAATGTCTGTTAGATTTGAGGTGGCAGTGTGGGGAAAGGGGCTGGACACGGAAGTCTGGAGATCAGAAAATATAAACGCGGGAGTCTCAAATGGAAAGATGGAAGTAAAAACTTATGGTCTGGGGCTGGAGAGATGGCTCAGTAGTCAAGAACACACACTGCCCTTGCCGGGAACCAGAGGGTAGCTCCCAGCACACAGGTCAAGTGGCTCAGCAGTGCCTGTAACTTCCGCTTCGGGGGAATCCACCGCCCTCTTCTGGCCTTTTTGGGTACTACACTAACATTCTGAAACCCACAGAAAGAAAACATGATGCCAGGTGGTGGTGGTGCACACCTTTAATTCCAGCACTTGGAGGCCGGCCTGGTCTACAGAGTGAGTTCTAGGACAGCCAGGACTACACAGAGAAACCATGACTCGAAAAACAAAACAAACAAACAAAAATATATATCTAGTGGACTATTAATCTGCCATAAAGAATGAAATTTGTCATTTGCAGGAGAATGGATGAGATAAAATTATTGTGTTAAGCAAAATGAGTCAGGCTAAGAAAGACAAATGCCATACGTGGAATGTGATTTTTTTAAAAAGTAAGACATGAAAGTAGAAGGGTACTATTTGGGAAGAAGGAAGGACATGAGTGAACAAGGAAGACACTAGTGGACGAGGAAGGGTAGAGAAGGGAGTGATGTGGTTAACAGAGTTATTTTCTACAAGAAACACATGCTAATTAAAAATAGAAAACTTGGTGCTCAGTAGAGGGCCCAGTGTGTAAAGTGCTTGCTGCAAAAGTGTGTGGGCCTGAGTCTGGATCCCCATGTAAATCCACTCAGACACGGAAGCACCGGTTTGTAATCCCAGGATTCCCATGCAGACATGCAGGCAGCGACAGGAGAGTTGTTGGAAGCTCCTGACCTATTTAGCCTGTAGTATACAGCGTCAAACACAAGACCCCATCTCACCTAGTTTAAGAGCAAGTACTGACACCCAAGGCTCTCTGACCTGTACGCACATGCTGTGGTACACATGACCTGCACTGACATGCAGGAACACATATACATATCACACATGAACGTTTTACAAAAAAGAGACAGGAACATAAATGTTAGTCATGGACCCTTATATCGACTCTTGACTGAGACATGGGCCTGGTGAGATGGTGCAGCTGGTAAGGCACTTGCCACCAAGTCTGATGAACTGAGTTCGATTCCCGAGACCCATATGGAAAAGAAAGAACTAAATACCCAATTTGTCCTTGGATCTTCACATGTGTGAGCCTGCATGCACATAGATACACAAACATACAAGTAAATAAACAAGAGAGACTTTGAAAAGTTAAGTAATATACATAAGACAGATTCTGAGAAGTTCAAATGACTGTTATGGAGAACAATGTGGCTAGCCTATCAGTGCCTTTGATGGTATCGGGGAAGCTATTTGCTCATTTTAAGAATGTCAGAGTGCACTGAAGACAGGGCTCAGTTGGTAAAGTCCTTGCCATGTGAGCACGAGGACCTGATCCTCAGAAACATGTTTAAAAAGAATCAGGCGTAATGGTGCACTGGTAATCTCAGCACCGAGGAGGCTCAGGCAAAGGGTCTCTGGGGTCAGCTGGACAGACCCCAATTTAGACATTCAGCAGGAGATCCTGTGTCAAAAAAACAACGTAGAGAGTGACCAAGGAAGATGTACCCAAGGTCGACCTCTGCCCCATACACGTGTGCACAGCATGGGTACACACGAACGCACATACAGAATGTCAGGGACGTTGTCTTTTGTACTGAGCAATGGTCCCTCAGTTCTGAGTAAGACATTTTGTTTTGATTTGTTTTCTCTAGCTAAGTCCTTGCAAAAGTTCACTCTTCCTCAAGGAATCAAACGACAAGCTTCCTCCTCTCTGTTGAGAAAGAAAATTACAAAAAGGGAATCCTAGGACTCAGGAGGCTGAGGCTGGGGAGAGAGAGAGAGAGAGAGAGAGAGAGAGAGAGAGAGAGAGAGAGAGAGAGATCAGTGGTTGTGGGGCTTGCCATGCAATTATGAGAGGCAGAATTCATAACCTCAACCACCATGCAACAAGCTGGGCATTTGGCAAATATTTGTACCTCTGGCTCCAAGTGATCCAATGCCATCTTCTCACCTCTGTGTACGTAGTCCATTGTCTTAGTCACTGTTGTGTTCTGTGAAAAGACACCACGACCAAGGCAACTTTTATAAGAGAAAGCGTTTAATTGGAGACTTGTTTACAGTTTCAGAGATTTAGCCCATGAGCAACATGGTGGTGAGCATGGCGGCAGGCAGGCAGGTACTGGAGTAGTAGCTGAGAGCTACATCCTGATCTATAAGTAGAGAGAAAGACTAAGCTTAGCATGGGCTTTTGAAATCTCAAAGCCTTTCCCCCAGTGACATATTTCCTTCAACAAGGCCACACCTCCTAATCCTTATAATCCTTTCAAATAGTGCCACTCTGGTAATTAAGCATTTAAATATATGAGCCTATGGGGATATTCTTATTCAAACCACCATACCCATGCACTCTCCACACACACTTGGGCACAAACATGTGCAAATAAATGAGAATAAATTTTTTTTATAAAAAAACTATCTTTTTTCATTTTACATACCAATTCCAGTTCCTACTCCCTTCCCTCCTCCCATTCCTTCCACCTATCCCTTCACCCCACCCCCCATCCACTCCTCAGAGAGGGTAAGGTACATTGATTGATTGCTTTGGGGAATTTATCTATCTATCTATCTATCTATCTATCTATCTATCTATCTACCTACCTACCTACCTACCTATCATCTGTTTATCTGTCTATCTGTCTATCTGCCTATCTGTCTATCTGTCTATCTACCTACCTACCTATCTATATGCTGAGCAAGGTATCCATCCAAAGAGAATGGGTTCTCAAAAATCCAGTACAAGCAATAGGGATAAATCCTGGTGCCACTGCGAATGACCCATAGTCTGCCCTAGACATACAACTGTCACCCACATTCCGAGGGCCTAATTTGGACCTATGCTGTTTCCTTCCCTGTCCGGCTGGAGTTGGTGAGCTCCCATTAGCTCAGATGAACTGTTCCAGTGGCTGTACCCATCATGGTCTTGACCTCTTTTGCTCGTATTCTCACTCCTCCCACTCTTCAACTCTACTTTAGGAGCTCAGCCCAGTGCTCCAATGCATGTCTCTCCCTCTGTTTCCATCAGTTGCTGGATGAAGGTTCTATGGTGACATTTAAGACATTCATCAATCTCACTACAGGGCAAGGCCAATTCGGGCACTCTCTCCTCTATTTCTTAGGGTCTTATCTGGGGTCATCTTTGTGGGTTCCTGGGAATTTCTCTAGTGCCAGGTTTCTTGCTAGCCCCATAATGGCCCCCTCAAACAAAATACCTCTTTCCTTGCTTTCATCTCTATCCTTCCTCCATCTCATCTATCCCGTTCCCTCAAGTTGTTCTCCCTCTCCTACCTCCTCTTCCATCCTCCCTTCTCCCCAATCTCTATGCTCCCAATTTTGTCAGGCAGTCTTATTTATTTCCCCTTTCCAGGTGGATCTATGTATGTTTTTCTTAGGGTTCACCTTGTTACTTAGCTCCTCTAGGATCATGGACTATAGGTTTGTTATCCTTTGCTTTACAGCCAGTACCCACTTATGAGTGAGTACATACCATTTTCATCTTTCTGGGTCTGGGTTGCCTTACTCAGGATGTTTTTTTTCCTAGTTCTGTCCTTTTTTATGCAAATTTCAAGATGTCATTTTTTTTAAAATCACTGAGTAGTACTCCATTGTGTAAATGTACCACATTTTCTTTATCCATTCTTCAGTTGAAGGGCATCTAGGTTGTTTCCAGGTTCTGGTTATTACAAATAATGCTGCTATGGACATAGTTGAACAAATGTCCCTGTAGTATGATTGAGCATCCTTTGGGTATGTGCCCAAGAGTGGTATTGCTTGAGGTAGGTTGACTCCCAGTTTCCAAAGACACCGCCAAACTGATTTCCAAACTGGTTGCATTCCCACCAGCAATGGAGGAGTGTTTCCCTTACTCCACATCCTTTCCAGCATAAACTATCATTGGTGTTTTTTATCTTAGTCATTCTGACTGGTGTAAGGTGGCATCTTGGAGTCATTTTGATTTGCATTTCCTTCATGGCTATGAATGTCGAACATTTCCTTAAGTATCTTTTGGCCATTAGAGATTCTTCTGTTGAGATTTCTCTGTTTAGTTCTGTACCCCATTTTTTAATTGGATTATTTGGAATTTTGATGTCTAATTTCTTGAGTTCTTTATACATTTTGGAGATCAATCCTCTGTCTGATGTGGGGTTGGTGAAGATCTTTTCCCATTCAATAGGCTGCCTTTTTGTCTTATTGACAGTGTCCTTTGTTTTACAGAAGCTTCTCAGTTTCAGGAGGTCCTATTTATTTATTGTTGCTCTCAGTGTCTGTGCTTCTGGTGTTGTATTTAGGAAGTTGTCTCCTTTGCCCATGCATTGAAGGCCACTTCCCATTTTCTCTTCTTTCAGATTCATTGTGGTCAGATTTATATTGAGGTCTTTAATCCATTTGGACTTGAGTTTTGTGCATGGCTATAGATATGGATCTATTCACATTCTTCTACATGTTGACATCCAGTTATTCCAACACTATTTGTTGAAGATGCTTTCTTTTTTCCATTGTATAATTTTAGTGTCTTTGTCAAAAATCAGGTGTTCATAGGTGTGTGAATTAATATCCGGGTCTTTGATTTGATTCCATTGTTCAACCTGTCCGTTTTTATGCCAGTACCAAACTGTTTTCCTTACTGTAGCTATATAATAGAACTTGATGTCAGGGATGGTGATGCCTCCAGAGAATCCTTGTACAGGATTGTTTTGACTATCCTGAGTTTTTTTGTTTTTCTATATGAAGTTGAGTATTGTTCTTTCAAGGTCTGTGAAGAATTGTGTTGGGATTTTGATGGGGATTGCACCGAATCTATAGATTGTTTTTGGTAGGATTGCCATTTTTATTATGTTGATCCTACCTATCCAAAAGCATGGAAGATATTTCTATTTTCTGGTATCTTCTTCAATTTCTTTTTTCAAAGACTTAAAGTTCTTGTTGAACAGATCTTTCACTTCTTTGGTTAGTGTTACCCCAAGATATTTTATGTTATTTGTGGCTATTGTGAAGGGTGATGTTTCTCTGATTTTTTTCTCAGCTTCTTTATCATTTGTATATAGGAAGGCTCCTGATTTTTTTGAACTGATTTTATATCCTTTCACATTACTGAAGGTATTTATCAATTGTAGGAGTGTCCTGGTAGAGTTTTTTGGGTCACTTATGTATACTATCATATCTTCTACAAATAGAGAAAGTTTGTCTTCTTCCTTTCCAATTTGAATTCCCTTGATCTCCTTTTGTTGTCTTATTGCTCTAACCAGAACTTCAAGAACTGTGTTGAATAGATATGGAGAGAGTAGACAGCCTTGTCTTGTTCCTGATTTTAGTAAAACCACTTTGTGTTTCTCTCCATTTAATTTGATGGTGGCTGTCAACTTGCTGTATATTGCTTTTATTATGTTTGGATCTGTTCCTTTTTTCCCCTCATCTCTCCAAGACCTTTATCACAAAGGGATGTTGGATTTTGTCAAATGCTTTTTCAGCATCTAATGAGATGATCTTTTTTTCTTTCAGTTTATTTATATGGTGAATTACATTGATAGATTTTCGTATGTTGAACCATGCCTGCATCTTTGGGATGAAGCCAACTTGATCATGGTGGATGATTGTTTTGATGTGTTCTTGGATTCGGTTTGCCAGTATTTTATTGAGTATGTTTGTATCTATGTTCATGAGTGAGGTTGGTCTGTAATTCTCTTTCTTGGTTGAGTCTTTGTGTGGTTTTGGTATTAGGATAACTGTAGCCTCATAAAAAGTCTGGCAAATTTCCTTTTGTTTCTATTATGTGGAACACTTTGAGGCATATAGGTATTAGCTCTTCTTTGAAGTTCTGGTAGAATTCTGTACGGAAGCCGTACAACCCTGGGCTTTTTTTGATTGGAAGACTTTTGATGACTGCTTCTATTTCCTTGCAGGTTATAATAGGGCTATTTAAATTGTTCACCTGGTCTTGATTTAATTTTGGTATGCGGTAGCATTTCTTTTACATTTTCCAATTTTGTAGAGTACAGGTTTTGGAGTATGACATAATGATTCTCTGGATTTCCTCAGTGTCTGTTGTTATGTCCCCCCTTTAACTTCTGATTTTGTTAATTTGGATGTTCTCTTTCTGCCTTTTGATTAGTCTGGATAAGGGTTTGTCTATCTTGTTGATTTTCTTAAAAAACCAGCTCTTTGTTTCATTGATTCTTTGTATTGTTTTCTTTGTTTCTATTTTATTGATTTCAGCCCTCAGTTTGATTATTTCCTGGCATCTACTCCTCCTGGGTGAGTCTGCTTCTTTTTGTTCTAGAGCTTTCAGGTATGCTGTTAAGTCACTAGTGTGATATTTCTCCACCTTCTTTATGTAGGCACTTAGTACTCTGAGCTTTCCTCTTAGCACTGCTCTCATAGTGTCCCATAAGTTTGGGTATGTTGTGCTTTCATTTTGTTGAATTCTAGGAATATCTTTCTTTATTTCTTCCTTGACCCAGGGGTGATTCAGTTGAACACTGTTTAATTTCCATGAGTTTGTAGGCTTTCTGTGAGTAGTGTTGTTGTTAAATTCTAACTTTAAACCATGGTGATCTGATAAGACACAGGAGGTTACTCCAATTCTTTTGTATCTGTTGAGGTTTGCTTTGTTACTGATTATATGGTCAATTTAAAAACGGTTCCATGAGGTGCTGAGAAGAAGGTGTATTCTTTCATGTTTGGGTGGAATGTTCTATAGATATCTGTTAAGTCCATTTGAGTTATGACATGTTAGTTCTCTTATTTCTCTGTTAAGTTAATGTCTGGTTGACCTGTCCATTGGGAAGAGTGGAGTGTTGAAGTCTCCTACTATTAGTGTGTGTGGTATGATGTGCGATTTGAGCTTTAGTAATGTTTCTTTTACAAATGTGGGTGCTCTTGTATTAGGGGCATAGATATTCAGGATTGAGACTGCATCTTGATGAATTGTTCCTGTTATGAGTATAAAGTGTCCTTCTCCATCTCTTCTAATTGATTTTAGTTTGAAGTCTATTTTGTTAGATATTAAGATAGCTACACCCACTTATTTCTTAGGTCCATTTGATTAGAAAACCCTTTCCAACCCTTTACTTGTAGGTAATGTCTGTCTTTGAGGTTGAGGTGTGTTTCTTTTATACAGCAGAAGGATGGATCCTGCTTTCATATCCATTCTCTTAGCCTGTGTATTTTTATGGGTGAATTGAGTCTATTGATATTAAGCGATATTAATGACCAGTGATTGTTCATTCCTGTTATTTTTCAGTAGTAGTGTTTGTGTGTTTCCCTCCTTTGGGATTTGCTGGTGTGAGGTTATCTGTTGCTTGTGTTTTTGTGGGTGCAGTTAGCTTCCTGTAATTGGAGTTTTCCTTCTAGTACTTCTTGTAGGTCTGGATTAATGAATATGTATTGTTTAAATCTGGTTTTGTCATGGAATATCTTGTTTTTTCCATTGATGGTGATTGAAAGCTTTGCTGGGTATAGTAGTCTGGGCTCGCATCCGTGGTCTCTTAGTGTCTGCAGCACATCTGTCCAGGACCTCTGGCTTTCATGGTTTCCATTGAGAAGTCAGGTGTAATTCTGATAGGTCTGCCTTTATGTTACTTGACCTTTTTCCTTTGCAGCTCTTAATATTTTTCTTTATTCTGTATGTTTTGTGTTTTGATTATTGTATGGTAAGGGGACTTTTTTTTTTGGTCTTCTGTAAGCTTCTTGTACCTTCATAGGGACATCCTTCTTTAAGTTGGGAAAGTTTTCTTCTATGATTTTGTTGTATATATTTTCTGTGCCTTTGAGCTGGAGTTCTCTTTTTTCTAACCCTATTATTCTTAGGTTTGGTCTTTTAATGGTGTCCCAGATTTCCTGGATGTTTTGTGCTAAGAATTTGTTGTATTTAATGTTTTCTTTCACCAATGAATCGATTTCCTCTATAGTATCTTAAACACTTGAGATTCTCTCTTTTGTCTCTTGTATTCTGTTGGTTATGCTTGCCTCTGTAGTTCCTATTTGTTTACCCAGATTTTCCATATCCAGAATTCCCTTGTTTTGTGTTTTCTTTATTGACTCTATTTCAGTCTTGTTTTTACTGTGTGCTCCACCTGTTTGTGTTTTTTCTTGGTCTTCTTTGAGATATTTATTGATTTCTTTCAATATTTTTGTTTTTTGTTGCCTCCATTTCTTTAAGGGAATTTTTCATTTCCTCTTTAAAAGTCTCCATCATCCTCATAAAGTTACATTTAAAATCATTTTCTTCTGTTTCTTCTGGGTTAGGATGATTAAGTCTTCCTGTTGTGTGACCACTGGGTTCTGGTGTTACCATGTTGCTTTTTAGGTTGTTGAATGAATTCTTACATTGGCGCCTACCCATCTCTTACTCCAATTGGTGCCGGCAGAGTCTTTGCTTCTTATCCAATCCTTGCAGTGGCTGTCTGTGGGAACTGTTCTTGGTTTGCTCTGTACTGTCGCTGTCTGTGTCTCAGGGAACCCCTGAGGTCTCTCTTGGCCTGCTTTCTTGGCCTGCTCTCTTGGTCCATTCTGTGCAGTTTCAGCTTGTGCTTCAGAGTTCCTCTCTTGGTCCTCTGTAGCATGAGGGCCTGCTTGTTGGGGTTTCTGTCCTGCCCAGTTCCCACAGATGTTTAGCCCCAAAGAAAATCACACAGAGGTCTCCAGAAGATTATAAACTGATTGGCCCATTATCTCAGGCTTCGTATTAGTTCTTATAACTTATATAGCCCATCATTCTTATCTATGTTAGCCATATGGCTCAGTACCTTTCGCAGTGGGGCAGGTCACATCCTGCTTCTTCGGTGGTCTGGGCAGGAATGCAGGAGGAATGGGCTTCCTCCTTCCCAGCATTCTTCTGTTCTCATTGCCCCACCTCTACTTTCTGTCTGGTTGACCCATCTATACTTCCTGCCTGGTTAATGGCCAATCAGCATTTATTTAAATCATGATTGACAGAATACAGACAATTCTCCTGCACCAGTCCTCTCTCTTGGTCCTCTCCGTGTGGTTGCAGCCTACCTGCTGGAAACTCACCTGCTGACTGATGAGAGAACCTGAGGCAGGTGTGTGTGTGGGGTTGCCCCAGTATGGAGGGCCTAGAGAGTGGGGTGTCCCACTGGGTGGGTGGTCACTCACCTCTTGGTCCTTTCTGTGTAGCAGCAGGCTGTGTTTCAGAGTTCCACTGAGGTTGCAGGGGGCAGGATAGGAGGGTTTGGGGGCGGAGTGGGACTTGTAGCTTGCAGGGTGTGATGGATGGAATGGGGATATTGGAGCAACCTACCTCTAGAATAAATTTTTATAAACATCCTTAAAGAGGAGCTGGATCAGGCAAAGCACCTGCCACTCTGGCAGAGGATGTGGGTTCAGTATCCAGTACTCAAAGTCAGGCAGATTTAAACCATTCTGTTCCAGGGGATCTGACACCTTTTTCTGGTCTGCAGGCACCTGCACACATGTGGTATACATATATACAATTAGACACACACAAACATAAAAGAAATCTTAAAAAATATGTAAAGAGTGTGTATGGGAGGGGTGGCGCACACCTTTAATTCCAGAATTTGGGAGGCAGAGTAGGTGGATCTCTGTGAGTTCAAGGCCAGTCCAGTCTACAGAGCTGGTTCCAGGGCTGCTGGGGCTACACAATGAAGCCCTGTCTCAAAATTAAAAAAAAAAAAGATTGTGTATCTCCTTTTCCTTCGGCTGCTAGGGAGCTCAGAGCTGAGCTGGAAAGTTAGTTGCTCAGTTTTGTGGAGCTTGTGCATTCACTTTTACTTTCCTCCACTCTAACAAAAGCAGCTTTTGTTCTGAGGTGGGTCTCACACAGCCCAGGTCGGCCTTAAACTGTTGAGCATGACCTTGAACTCATGACCCCCCCCTTCCCAAGGGCTGGGATTAGAGTCCCGCTACCAAGCCCTATGCAACTTCTTACTTTTAGCACTTCAGCTTTTCTTTTTCATCTTTTATTTCTATCATAACTGTCTTTAACTCTCCCCAAATCTATATGGAATGAGGCAGGATGAAAAAGAAAGAAACATAATTGAATAAAATTGCTTTTTAATAACAACACACCTCATTTATAAATAAAAAGATATTGAAAACTTGCCGCTAAGGTAATTTTACATAGGCAGAATTTCATATTCCAACTGACTTTCATTATAAAATTGAAGATAGGTCCCTCTAGGAGAAAGAATGTTAGTCCCCAAACATTCTAAACAATCACATTCCAAAAATGCAATGCTTTTATAAATTCTCATATTTTAAAGGAACTAAGAATGCTGCAGTAAGACGTTGAGAAGAATTTGCAATATAATTCACAAGACAAGAAAGTGCAGAATATTGCCTTTTATGTTCTGGAATAACCATTTAAAGCTTTCAAGGAAAGAATGTGAGTTTCCTATTTAGAAGTTTTATTTATTGTGTGTGCACTTGTGCATACGATGTGTGCATGGAGGTCAGAGGACAACTTGTGCAAATCCATTGTCCTTTCATCAGAGTTCCCAGGAGTAAACTCAGGTCATCAGGCTTGGCAGCAAGCGCCTTTCCCTGCTGAGCCGAAGGTCTCCTGCTTAGACCCGCCATCTTTGAGTCTCCTCTGCTCCATTTCCCCCGGAATCCTGGGAAGCAGGGCTTCTCGGTCTCTCACACCTTGACTTTACCACATCCCTCCAAGGCTGTTTTCTTAATCTGTCAATATTGGATGTTCAAATCAATTCCTTGTTTAAACCTAAAGATGGAGGAGGCAGTTTAAACCACATATGATAAGCACACATTTATAGGTTTGCTTTTTTCCTAATGCGTGTTATAATCAATTTATAAATACTCATGATTTGTGTGCGCGTGTGTGCGGGAGTGTGTGCGCAAGTGTGCATGTGTGTATGTGTGCACATATGAGTACGTGGTCCTCAGGCACTCCTTGCCTTATCTTTGTGGCAGGATGTCTCAGTGAACCTGGAGCTCGGTGGTTAGGTCATGCTGATTGGTCAGTGAACCCCGGGGAAAATCCTGTTTCTGCCTCCTCAGTTCTGGAATTATGGGCAGTCTCTATGCTTGCCTGTTTTGTTTTAATGTGGTTCTGGGAAGTCCTTACCCTTGCATGCCGTACGCTTTGTCTCCTAGGCGATCGCTCCGGTCTGAACTGTTGTTTTGGGTATCGAACTCATGCTTGTACATTAAACCCTTCACTGTCTGAGCTATTCCCCAAGCCTCTGTGTTCTTTTCGTTTGTTTTGTTGAAACAGGATCTCATGTAGCCCAGATAGGCCTCAAACTCATTCTTTAGCAGAGGCTGGTGGTGAACTCCTGACCCTCATGCCTTTCTACTTCTCACACACTGAGGTGACAAGCGTGTGAACCCCCATGCTAATTCTTTTCATAATAAACTTGTGGGTCAGAATTTCTCCACTGGCCACAGTTATGGGCTAGACCGAGGCTGTCTTCTTGTGACTAGTGCTGTTAAGCCACAGTCAGAGGGTACCCCGGCTGCCCAGCCACCCAATCTCTGGGGGACCGAGGTGGCAGAATTTTTACTTGTCATGATATAATTAGACCACCAGGAGGCGCAGGGACTCCACAGTTACCTGATGTGCCCACACTAATCAAGCTGTTGAAATGGCTCTCCCTCTGAGGGTCTTTCAATACTATTCCACCGTACCTCACCGGCACTTGCTAATTCAGTCATACTCCCATCCCCCCAAAGGACCAGGCTGCTGCACCACAGCCCCTCCATCCATTCCCAGTAGGACTCAACTTAGCTTACCCGGGCCTTGGTCTTCAGCTTTCTCCAAGTCCACTAGACGGCACTGTTAGCTTGCAGATTTCAATACCAACCAACCTCTAGGCAAGGTCTTCATGCTTTGACCGGCCCCTCCTTTCTCCAGTACCCTGCATTCTGTATATTTTGAGGGAGGACCAACAATCTTTCCTGCATCCCACAATCCTTTCTAATACATTGTCTTCCTTTTTCTTTCAAAATCCAGCTATGGGGTTGGAGAGAGGGCTCAGAACTTGCTGTTCTTCCAGAGGACCTGGGTTCAGCCCTTGGCCCCTGTGCCAGGTGACTCAGAACGACCTGTAACCAGTTCCATGGATCCAATAGCCTTGTCTGGGCTCTGAGAGTGCCAACGCACATGTGGCAAACAATCCCAAAGACACACAAATGCACAGACATATAAAACGACAGCAACTCAACCATGGATGAGGGATGCAGTTTGGTTGATAACATGCTTGTCTAAGCTTACACGGGCCCCTGGGCTTGATCCCTAGCACAAATTTAAACCAGGTGTGATGATGTAACCTGCAGTCCCCACACTCAGGAAGCGAAGGCAGGAGGACCAGGAGTTTAAAGTCACCCTCGGCTATATAAAGTTTGAGGCTAAACATGAAACCCTGTCTCAAGCAAAACAAAGCAGTAAAAAACCAAACCAAACTCCACCCCCCCCGGGTTATGCTGGTGGTCATACTGGGTGCTTGCAGTCTTCCATATTCATCCAGTTCATCTGGTGCCTGGCTGTCCCTCACTCTTGCTCTTGGGTTAGTCTCTTCTGGATGGACTGTTATATTCCTTGCTTCTTTTCACCTGATGGCCACACTGCCAATGGCCTTTCCACACTCAAAGCTCTTCTCATGGCCGTATCTGAGGTCCAGCCATCATCTGTAAAAGATACATCAAACGGCCTCCTTCTTTGCCTCACTTGTCCCAGCTCTTTTATCTGGCCCCATCTCCACTGAATAACTCTTTCCTTGCTCCGGTTCGTTTTGTTGTTGCTACTGATACTTGTATGTTTTTGGGTATTTACATTAATATGTGTGTGGGTGCGTGTGTGTGTGTACACATATCTATGGAGGCAACCACTGGGTGTCCTCTCACTGAGACCTGGGACTTGCTGTTTAGACTTGGCTGGATGGTCAACTAGCCCTGGGAAATATGCCTGTCTCTTGGGATGTGACTCAGTGGAATGTTTGCTTATTTTGCACACACACACACACACACACACACACACACACACACACACACACAGTGAGAGAGAGAGAGAGAGAGAGACTGGGCTTTTGAAATCTCAAAGCCTACCCCAGTGACACACTTCCTCCACCAAGGCCATACCTCCTAATCCTTCTAATCCTTTCAAAAAGTCCCACCCCTCGGTGACTAAGCATTCAAATATATGAGCCTAAGAGGGGACATTTTTATTCTGACAACCATGGGGTTTGCTTGGGACCCCAGTTTGAGGGTCCAGTTCATGGCTGCAAAACATGGTGGCAGAAGCTTGAGGCAGCGTGTCACACGCATTCACAGCCAGGAAACAGGAATGCGAGCGCTTAGCTCTCTTTCTCCTTCATGTTTAGTCTGAGACACCGGGCAATTGAGATGTTGCTGACAGCATCTAGGGCAGGTCTTCTGTAGTTGTTTTTTTTTTTTTCTCTTTTGGCTCGTTGGGGGCCCGCCACCCAACTCCCAAATAAATACTCACACAGACACTTATTATTGCTTATAAATGCCCAGCCTTAGCTTGGCTTGCTTCTTGCCAGCTTTTCTTAACCTAAATTACCCCATTCACCTTTTGCCTCTGGGCTTTTTTCTTTCTATATTCTATAAACCTTTCTTTACTTCCTACTCTGTAGCTGGTGGTGTGACTGTGTAGCTGGCCCCTGGTGTCCTCTCTCTTTCTCCTTCTCTTGCTCCTCTATCCTCTCAATTTTTCTCTTTCTATTTATTCTCTCTGCCCGCCAGCCTTGCCTGTTCTTTCTCCTGCCTCGCTATTGGCCGTTCAGCTCTATATTAGATCAATCAGGTGTTTTAGACAGGCAAAGTAATATAGCTTCACAGAGTTAAACACATGCAGCATGAAAGAATACAACACACCTTTGCATCATTAAAACAAATATTCCACAGCATAAAACATTGTAACACGCCAGGCAGTGGTGGCGCATGCCTTTAATCCCAGCACTCAGGTGGCAGAAGCAGGAGGATCCCTGTGAGTTTGAGGTCAGCCTGGTCTACAAGAGCTAGTGCCAGGACAGGTTCCAAGGCTACAGAGAAACGCTGTCTCAAAAAACAATAAATAAATAAATAAAAATTGTAACACATCTTTAACTAATATTCTACAACAGTCTTCTACTTCACTGAACCCTATCTAGACAGGCCCTCACAGACATCTCTCACAGAGGTTTGTCTCCAAGGTGATTCCAGAGTCTGTCAAGCTGACAATCAATATCAACCATCACAGACGTGTTCTACTGAACCAACACCCCTTCAAACCCCAATCTCTAGCATCCAACTGACCTCCGTGATATGGACACACCCATCATGGCTGTCTCCAAACTACCAATATGACGCTACCAAATGTGGAGTTGTCAAGAGAAACACAGTCAGCTCTTGGGAGCCTGGCGTTCTGGCCACCGTGGCTTATTATCTGCTGAAGGTGACAGGAAAAGATGGCTGGTGGGGACCAGTGGAGGGAGAGTGCTCCTTCTGGAAGCACACTTCATGGAGAAGCAACCCTCCTGATAAGCTAGCTCTGAAGAAACTGTTTCAAGGGAAGACCATCCTCTGTGAGAGAAATGAGGTTTAGGTCTGGTTTCCTCCCCTTTGTGAGTACAGCAGAGCCCGACATTCTCATTGGAATGGAGTTTGAATGGGGCAGACATTGGTGTGCAGGTGAGTTCTTTCCATTCCACAGCGGCGGGGCAGATGTCAGATCTCTTCTCAAAACAAATCTGGAATATAGAGAAACACTGTCATTTTTTTTTATGATGAAACATGCAAGATTCTCTCTATAGAAGGTTCTGGGTCAAGAAGAGGGCACAAATCTGACATCTTGACAGGCATTCCTTGGTCTTTTTTTGGTTTACCTGGTGAATTAAATGACTTTTCCCATTGTGCCATTTGCCAGTTCTGATGGCAAGTTGGAGAAAAGGATGGACAAAAGAAAAATTCAAAGTGAGGAAATATGCCAGTTACCAACACTAAGGAGACTGAGGCAGGAGGTGCACAAGCTGTGGGTCAGCCTGGGCTACATGATGAGATGCCATCTCAAAAAAAATTACAGGAAGACAGAGGAAACTTTCGGCACCAAGAGGAGACCATGCCTGGTGAGAGCAGGGTAGAATCTGGCCTCACACAGATCAGCATGGACCCCGGTAATCAGTTTGATCTCTGGAACCCACATAAGAAGCAGGGCATGGCCACACACACTTGTAGCATCCATACGGGGGAGGTAACCAGTCACTCTAGCCAATCAGTGAGCTCCAGACTCAGTGAGAAACTCTGTCTCAAAAAAGAATGTGAAGAACCATGAAGAGAGACTGCCAACAGAAACCTCTAACCTCCAGCATCCCCGGCCAGGGAGATGGTGCCACCCATAGTAGGTCTTCACACCACTTATCCCCAAGGAGACACCCGCTCCCAGACATTCTCAGAGGCTACCCTAGATAATTCTCCACAAGTGTGCCTGGAGGTCCAGCTCCCAAATGATTCTAGATTCTGTCAAGTTGGCAATTAACACTAATCATCACAGCAGATAAGGCATAATAGGAGGAATGCCAGGTGTGGCTAAGGTGGGTCCTTCTAGAACCTTCTAGGAACTCTGCTCCTCTCTATGCATGGTCCGGCATGTCTTAGCTTCAGGGTGGACACTGTCTGATTTGCCAGGATTTCATTGGATTCCAATTGGATGAGAAAATAGAAACTGTTCTTTTTCTTTTTTCTCCCATTTTCACTGTGCGTGTTTGTGTATGTAGACAAACGTGCGGGTGGGAGCCCTGGTTGATGTCAGGAATCATCCTTGAACCAGTCTTCCATCTAATTCGTTGAAACAGGGTCTCTCAATCAAACCCAGAGATGCTGATCCCCAGAGGATCCCATCTCAACCTCCTGAGGATGGAGTTGCAGGCAGGCATGAGTGTGTGTGTGCAAGACACCACACACACACACACACACACACACACACACACACACACACACACACACACACACACACGCACACACAGCATTGATATGGGCTCTGGGGGTCCAAACTCTGCTCCTCAGGCTTGTATGGCAAGCAAGCACTTTATACAGAGCCATCTCTCCAGCCCTAGTTACTTTTCTTTAAATTGACATTTTAAAACGTTTCTCATGGTTCATTCACAAAGTGTTTTGTTTAATGATAAGTAGTCATGAACAATTATTTGTGCAAAAGATTCTTCCATCCTTCTTTCCTCCCTTCCCTTCCTCCCTATCCCTTCCCCTCCTCTCTCTCCCTCCATTTTCATTCTTTGTCTTCCCCTCCCCTCCTTTCTCTCCTCTCCCCTCCCTTCACCAGTACCTCCTTCCTTCCTGTTCCCTCCCTCCCTTATTTCTTTGCTTCTATTGTCTTCCTCCTCTTTCTTCCTTTTCTTCTCTTTCCCTTTTTATAGAAAGGTCACACCATGTGGCCCAGGCTGGCAGTGAACTTGTGATCCTCCTGTCTCAGCTTCTTGGAGTGGTAGGATTACAGTCTTGGATATCCACACCTTGGTGTCCCCTGCTATAATGGCAGGGACACCAAGTGAGAATAGGCACTGTGGCCAGGGGTGGCAGTAAACTGTGTTCCCACAGAGTCCTCTGTCCCTCCCTGCAGGAGAATTGTGCTTCTTTTCCCACAGGCTTGGCCTTGAGACAGAAATGGAAGCAGACTGACTACTGTTCTGTTGGAACAGACATTTTACAAGCCATTGTTTTTTTCTGCTAGGACTGGCACCTTTGCTCCAAACAGGGATGTTCTAGGATGAAGAGGGAGAAAATCTCCAGCTTGCCTGCAGTAGGCAACAAAGGCAACAGGATACTTCCTTCCCTCCCCCTCTCCTTTCTTCTCTCCCTCTTCCCTTTCCTCATCCTTGAATCTTTTCTTCCTTCCTATGCCTTTGTCCCCTCCTCCCGTACTTCTCCCAAACTTTATACCTGACTGCTGTGGTATATTTACACATGCACATATGTGAGCTATGCCCATTACCTGTGCACTCGTGCAGAGGCCAGAGGAGGACATTGGGCATCCCACGCTGTTGACTGAGTTTTCTGTCCTGCCCGGTTCCCGCAATTGTTAGGTCCCAAAGAAATGCACAGAGGTCTACATTAGTTATAAACTGATTGGCACATTAGCTCAGGCTTCTTATTAACTGTTATAACTTATATTAGCCCATTATTCTTGTCTATGTTAGCCATGTGGCTTGGTACCTTTTTTGGCGAGGCAGTCACATCTTGCTTGTTCTGTGGCTGGATCAGGACTGCAGAGGAATGGGCTTTTCCCCGGAATTCTTCTGTTCTTGTCGCCCTGCCTCTACTTCCTGCATGGTTGTTCCTCCTCTACTTCCTGCCTGGTTGTCCCGCCTATACTTCCTGCCTGGCTACTGGCCGATCAGCGTTTTATTAAAATTATAATTGGCAGAATACAGACCATTGTCCCACACCACCACACTATCACTCCCTTGAGCCAGGGTCTCTTACAGGCTTGGAGCTAGGTTGACTGTCAGCAAGTCCCAGCAATCCTCCTGTCTCCACTCCTCAGAGTGCTGGAGTTGCATGTGTGCATACAGCCACATCTAGCTTTTTATGTGCATGCTAAGAATTTGAATCTGGCCCTCATGCATGTACAGCAAGCACTCTTACCATTGGGGAACCTCCCCAGCCTTCCTCCCTCCATTCCTCTCTCTTTTCACCCTCCTTCCATTCCCTGCTCCGTCCCTTCTTCCTTCCCTCCCTCGTGCTCTCCCTATCTTCCTTCATTTCTTTCCTACTGGGATTTTTGATGCTATTTGTTACTGCAGATAACCCAACCTTTGCTGGCTGTTACACCAGGAAACCTAGGAGTGCCCTTCTGTGGCCCTCTCAATGTTCCTGAGATGCCCCCAAGTGAAAATGACTTTAAACTTGGGTCTCCAATCCTAGTGCTGAGCCTTCATTGTCTGAACTGAACCCCACAGAGTCCCCTGTTTCCTCAGATGTAGGGTCTTTGGGTAGAAGGCATGACCTAGCATTCAATCAGAGAGAAATTGGGGTGGAGGCAGAACCTTCTGGTCCAGTGTCTGAGACTCCACTGCAACCCAGTGACTTTGGAGAGGGGAAGGGAGAGGTGAGGGCTGACTGGACATCACACTAGCATGGAGGAAGTCCATACCCAGTGTTAGACTGTGTTTGATCACTTCCTAGATCGCCCCTATTTACTGACACCTTTCACAGTTTATCTTAGAGGAGAAGAGGAACTTCCTAACAACATAGAGCCTTCAAATCAGAAGTTGCAGCACACGGCTATAATCCCAGTACATTCAAGGCTGAAGCAGAAGGATCATTAGTTCAAGTCCAGCTGATGTTACGTAACAGGACTCTGTCTCAAAAAGCCAAGGACCGAGAGTGTCAATCAGTGATAGAGCCTAGATTCCCCCTGTGAGGGGCTGTGGGTGTGGATCAGAGGGAGAGCAACTTGCATGACACACACAAGGCCTAGGGGTCAATCCAGGCACTACAAAATGAAAAAAGAATACAACCGCTCCAAAGCAATCTTGACATTGAGGATGAACCCATGCTTGCTTCTCACTGCTCTTATCTCTTGAGTACAGACAGCCTGGGGGTTACAAAACAGTTTTATAAATCATAAAGAATAATGTAGACAATGGCCTTCATTATTATTATTATTGTTATTGTTAATTATTATTAATGCTAATGATTGAACCCAGGGCCTCCCATGCTATACCAGCACTCTACCACTGAGCCACACCCCAGCCCCTCACTGGGGGATTCTAGGCAGGTGCTCTACCACTGAGCCACACCCCAGCCCCTCACTGGGGGTTTCTAGGCAGGTGCTCTACCACTGAGTCACACCCCAGCCCCTCACTGGGGGTTTCTAGGCAGGGGCTCTACCACTGAG
>PVIU01026805.1:0-21323 GCA_004026605.1 Ondatra zibethicus | reverse complement strand
TTGTCATGCTGAGAATGGTGTGCCCAAGGCATGGGGTGAAAGTATTTATCAGACCAGCACTGACATAGAAATGTTTATTATTATTACTATTTACATCTCACGTGTGAACACATCCATGACCTACAGAGTGCTGGCAGACTCAGTTCAATTTGTGGGAGTCATTTCTCTTTCTACCATACAGAGTCTAGGGTTTAAACTGAGGTCTTAGGCATTGTGACAGATGTCTTTACCCACTGAGTCTGATGGAAAACTTTTAATAAGTATTATACATTATAGACAAAATCACAAGAGGCAAATTCCGGGGCGGGGTGGGGGGGGAGGAAGGACCACAGCCCTGGAAAGGAATAGGTTAGAGTTCTCCCTGAGACTGGCCGTTGGGGATGAGAGGCCAGAAGCCCTTAGGGGCTTAGATCTAACTGTACCAGGTTCTCGGGCCCAAGGCCAGACACCAAGAAGGTATGATCTGACAGGTGGGGGTGGGGTGGCACGCAGGACTGCTTCTTCTTTTGGATCTGTCCTGTCTCTGACGTGATCGTATCAGCCTAGCAGAGGACCAGAGGAAAAAGGAAATGCAGTGAGCACCGTGCTTTCCGTGGGCCTGGCAGGGTACTGGGCCTTTTAATGTATTAACATATGTGGCGTTTTGATTGAACAAATATTCTACCACTGAGCTGTATCCTAAGCTATTTTAATGGCTTGGGATGGCTTTGAACTCACTATGTATCCTGGACAGGTCGTGAGCTCACCTCAGCGCGTAAGTAACTTAGACTGCAGACATGAGCCACCAGACCCACTTACACCTTAAAATATCCATAATGTTCATAGTGCCCCCCTTTTAGCAAATGAGTAGATGTGGGCACTTGTGGCGGGGGGGGGGATTGGAGGTAAATTTTTTGCCCAGGGCCACAGAATTTGTAAGCAAACAAGTTGGGATTGAAACACAGGCAATCTGACCTCCCAACAGCTCGTCTAGGCCAGCATGTTTCCAAAATTTGCATCCAGATTGGGATATGACAATCACGTGCTGGTGCTGATTCGGTGCTGATTCGGTGCTGATTCGGTGGATCTCAGTGTGGGCCAGGAGACTTGACCTCTTTAATAAGTTTCATCGACAGGATCTTCTGGCCTGTGGAGCCTACTTTGAGTAAGACACATCTACACCACACCCATCCCATAGCAAAACTGTAATATTCTGGAAACCGTTAGCAAGGAAGTGTTCTTTGTAGTCTCCTAGACAGCCTGGCACCTGTACAAGTGCCAGCTTAGCTGTTAGGGCAGCATGAACAAGACTTCCAAAAGCTAAAGGCAGGCAAAGCCCCAGCATAGAGGTGGGAGGTGGGCTCCTTTAGCTGAGGAGCTATTGGCAAGTGGTAACTACTAGGGGAGGGGGCACTCAGTTATCGCTAAGGGCGTGGTCCCTGGTGGATCCGCCCAACTCCATGAGATGGTGCCGCACTCAAGAGTACATGGACCCACAAGTTGGACTTCCTGGGTTTTAGAAAGATGAAGACATAAAGTTGGGTGACTGGGAAAGGGAAGGTGTGATTGGGGGCAAGGATGAATATGGTGAAAATGCATCTTGAGGAAATTTTCAAAGAGTTAATAAAAGGTTATCTTGGAAACAAATGATACCTTCCTTTTCATCTCTGTGCTACTTAGCTTTAACAGTTGCAGGCCACTTTCTTTGGATGCCCTAGGGCAATCATAGTAGCCCCCACCCCATTTTTAGAGGAGGAAGTGATTGCTTGTAATTGTCGAGTGACTTGCTTCACGGAATGTCTTCTAAAGTAAGAAATCATGAGATGTTCACATAGCCACAGGAACTTAAGCAAATCAACCACTGGTTTGTCCCAGGTGTTTTCACAAATCCCTACATCAGTATTGAAAATTTTCAGTGGATTACAATTCAGGTCTCCGGGTTCATCCTCCTAAAACCCTGGAATCATGGCCCATGCCATTCGCAACAGCAGAAGGATTGCAAAAGCATGGCTCTCAATTAGTGAGGGCTTTCACCTGGTTTTAGGGTAGAACTCTCACATTTTAATGTGCGTAAAAAATCGTGATTTAATGCCAGTTCATTAAGCCTTGCACAGGTCATAAAATTATCTTCAGGTACACTGAGTATGTGCATAGAGTCTATAAAACTATTGCACGTGTTTCACAAAGGGTCCTAAGCACCTATGACTTTTGTGATTTTCTGGGCTGTGCAACCAACTTAATATAGATACTGACACATATATAAAATAGTCAGCATGGACATGTTCATCCACACCTTAATAGCTTTCTGGTCCCTGAGTCACGAGGATTAGTCAAATGTACAAAGAGAATCTGCATCACTCCTTTCATCCATGGATTTATCCGTTCATTCTTTCAAACACATTTTTCTGATTTCAGCATAAGATTTAGGTGGTACTATAGTTTCAGGACTTGGATCATGAAGTGTACTACTGCCTACATACCAACAGGAAACTGAATGTGGACTTATTCCTCCACTCATTAATTAATTAATTATTTTATTAATTAATTATATTTATTTGTTTTTGTTTTTTTTGAGACAGGGTTTCTCTGTATAACAGCCCTAGCTGTCCTGAAACTAGCTCTTGTAGATCAGCTGGCCTCGAGCTCACAGAGATCTGCCTAGCTTTGTCTTCCAAGTGCTTGGATTAAAGGCGTGCACCACCACTGCCCTGCAGTTAAATGTTATTTTAATATTATATGTAGTTACTATGCTGGAATGTTTTTATATCAAATCACATGTACATATTTATGTGTATGGATATTTATTTACATATGCATACCCTGAGAAAAATCATATTCTCCCTTCCTCATTTCTGAGGGAAGAAAGTGACACTAGAAGAAACTATTACACTAGTAATAGTTCACACATTGAACTTGCAGTCTTCATTCCTGGTTCAATAATTGGTGGGAATGCTGCACTTATTTAAATGATGCTGCAGACCTGATGTATGAAAGAATCGTTTAGATTACATTCCAGTTACTACTGAATGAAGTTGCTGAATGTTGTTTGCAGAAGACACCAAACTAATTTTACATATTAGTTGTTCATTCAGTAAGACATTTGAAAAATGGTTGAAAACACTTGCTGCTCTTGCAGAGGACCCAGGTTCAGTCCCCAGCACCCATACAGAGACTCAAAACCATTTGTATCTCCAAGTCCATGGGATCCAGTGCCCTCATCTGCCCTCTAAGGGCACTGGGAACACATATGGTACATATCCATACCTGATGGAAAAATATTCATGCATGCTAAGTAAACAAATAAATGAATAAATCTTTTTTAAAGAAACCCAGAAGACCAAAGATAAATTCATCCTGCTAATTCATCCTGCTACTTAAAGACTTCAGTTCTCACTAGTCCTGCTAGACTATTGAAAAATTTTCTAACACACATAAAACTTGAAAGAATCATAAAATTAATGCTCTTATGTCAGTCCAGAGTTGACCCCTGATTTTCATTTTCTTACACAAAGGTCACTCTGTCTTATTTCCAGTGAATTTCAAATTCAGGCTGCAAATGGCAGTGGGCGTCCCTCCTAAGCATGCGGTAATGCACAGTCAGGGTGTGGCTCTCAGGACCGAGTCTGACCTTCTTAGGAACAGGACAATAGCTAAGTTAATTGGGCTAATGGAAAATTTAGGCACAAATTACATATGTGTTTTGAAAAGCTGTTTTGGGGAAATGCTGTCTCTAACAAAGCTGCAGCCGTGCCCACATTTGTCCTCAGCAGACTGGATTCTATTCCCTGAAATTACAAATCTCCATGTAATTCTGGGAAAGTGGCTAACCTCATCCCTTACCCACCAGGATCCATGTCAACATACTGTCTGCCATATGAACCAGGCACGTTGAAGGGACAGCATATTGCAATTAATTTTACATTTGTTTTTTTATTTATTAGTGGGGTGGGGTTGCGTACATGAGTGTGACAGAGCACATATGTGTAGATTCAGAGAACTCCTGGGATTTTGTTCTCTCCTCCTACCATGAGGGTCCCAGGAAACCAGCTTAGGTCATCAAGTTTGCTGGGGAGCACCGAGCTATCTCACTAGCCCAGGACTCAGGAAAACTAGGGTCCTCTGATACCCCAAGTAACTCAGCCACATCTGATAGTTGAAAGGCATGTTGCTTTCATGTTAAACACTCAACAGAATTCTTAAGATATGTATTCCCTGCTGCTTGATTATCAAAGCCAAAACTAATGCGTCCAGGATGAAAATCTTTTGCATTTGTACAAGTTCCCTTTAAAAAAAAAAAGTGTAAAAACGGTCGTTATCTACTCACTGATTCACATGTGGTATATTTTCAAAGGATTTGTGTTCATTTTAATTCTTGGAAAGACATAATTTTTAAATATGAACTCTTAGTTTTTTAAAATCAATTTTTGGCCTTATTTTGAAGAAAAACATAGAGCAATAACCCATATGACCACTAGGGGGCAGAGGCTAAAAGCAAAAATCTAGTAAATGCAACTGAAGTCCCATTTTAATGAACCTTCCTTCATTGAAATTCATGTAATTGGATTCCAGTGGTCTTTCAATTACGGTTACAAAAACATATTTTGGGCTTCTTTATTTCTGTCATTATGTCCAGCGCCTTGGGAAAGGATTCTGTGCTTATTTTGTTGAAACACATAAAAGCAACCATTATGGTATGGCCTGGGGAGAAATGCAATCAAAAGTATTGATTTCTTTGAGTTGGACACAGAATTTGGCTTTTGCATTTAATCTCACATGCCAGTCTGGTGGGAATGACTTGACTTTCCAATCATATCAAAAAGTTAAATTTAGTATTTTACAACTGTAGTTATTTAACCATTTTATTCCTTTGCTTTTTTATGTCAATGCTGTTTTAGTGCAACAGGGTGAGTTCTTTGGCAACAACATTCGCCTGCTTATGTGTCTCCATCTAGCTATAACTTACTAGTATATTGATGCTTCCTGGAGTTGCCATTATCTTATATAATTTAAATAGCCTGCTATTTAAAATATTTAGACTTTGAACTATCACAACTTCTAAGGGAACCTGTCTGACCTCTGGCATCCTGTGAATAGATTTCAGTGCAAACTTTCAGAACCTTCTTTGATTACTTTGCCATGGGGTTGAAAGCAAGGCCCAGCTGGGCGGCTGAGGGGAAGCCAATAGACAACAGTGTCCAGGCCACTGAGCCTTCAGCTACTTCTGTTACCAGTTTCCCTATGGAAACTGTCAGCTGGGCTCCTTTACACACCCTTGGCAACCGGTCAACAGCAGTCTGTGACTTGCTATCGTGGATGCACACTGACTCATGACATCCGTCTCCAGAAAAAATCCTAAGAGGCCCTGGCCAATCTGACTACACAAGGAGCCGTAAACAGCTCCTTACTCTCCCTCTTCTCCTGGCATGTGTTTGGCAGGACAGAAGTGCGAGCTACATGTTTGTTGGACCCTGGCCCAGGGCCTTTCCAGCACACAGCATCCCTTCAGCATTCTGGTTTCTGGGTTCCAGGCAAACTCTGCTCCTCCAGTCACGGGGTGCAGAAGTCTGCTCTGGAGCTAATGCAGCCTGAAGGTGTGCACCTTGACCTTTTGGTCATTTGAGAATGTGGGAGCTCACATGAATATTTCATGTTCCATCCTTCCTCAAAACCTGGCAGCTACGGGTGGAAACTGGGCAGGGTCTGTCCTACTTATAAGAGCTTTCTCGGGCTTCAAGCATGGCTTCCCTTTTCCTTCCCAAGACTCCAGGTCATTAACTCGGGGGGGGAGGGGTTGTTGTTGTTTTGTTTTTGTTTTCCAAGAAAATCATGAAAACCATTCTCTGTGTATAGTGTATCCTACATGGAAAAACCTGGCGACATTGAACAAGTCAAAACAAAAGCAAAACAAACAAAAAGAAACCCTGTAGTGGCATTCCATTTGTATTCTCATGAATAAAGCTTGCCTGAAGATCAGAAAAGTAAAACAGCCACACTGGCACCGGCCTTACACACCAGCCAGTGATGGCACACACCTTTAGTTGCAGTAGCCACAGTAACACACACCTTTAATCCCAGTAGCCGCACTATCTTGCCTTAGAAAACAGGTGGTAGTGGTGCACACCCTTAATCCCAGAACTAGAGAGGAATATAAAACGGGAGGAGACAGCTCTCAGTCTCAGTCTCATTCTGAGATTCCTGGAGGCAGGATCGCCATTTTGGACTGAGGTCGAGGTAAGAGCCAGTGGCTGGCTGTTTTGCTCTCCCGATCCCCAGGCAAGCTTTATTTATTATAATACCATTGAAATGCCACAACAAAACCCCACCCATATACTGCATTCAAGAGGCTCTCATTTGCAATGTTGGGTTGAACAAAGAACATACCATCTTGGCAAATGACTCTAGGGAGAATTTTCAGGATGGATGCTAACTAAATATGATCATGCCAGAGCTTACCAGTCAGAGATATCCATCCATCAAAAGACATAATTTCACAATAGTGAGACCTAATGCTTCTAGGTTATGTGGCTAGGCACCTGTCTCTTCTACATGATGTCTGGCCTGGTACCAGGGCTTATTTTTCTTTCACCCAACCCAGGGAGACCAGCTACACTGAAGAGGCCTAATCAATGAACAGGGCTATTCGTTAAGTAAAAGATACATTGGGGGGACTGATTCAAAGCCAGCTCTGAGGCCGTAGGAAGAGGACCATGAGTTCAAGGCAATCCATAGCTCCAGAGAAAGGCTTTGTTTCAGGAACCAAACGCAGTGATTTGCAGGGAGAAGAGAATATGAATCAGTGCTGCCATATATAGTTCTGTCTTCCTTTGGTAAAATTGCCATTCTGCTATTTGTAATTACATGCCCAAATGTCACAGTGTTAGGGTCCAGATGACCCATGGGAGAAAACATTCCTACTGTACTTTGGAAATGCATGACATAGCAAAATGCTAGGATAAAGTGGTCACGGAAAAAACTTGCGGGGGACGTGGAAAGCGTGGCTGAAATACTGCGCAATTATATAGACAATTACTTTATAAGAATCGGCATTGATTCAGCAGACATTTATCGACTGTTTGCTTTGAATCGGACATAGCTGCTGGAGTGGGTAGAATGAAGGGCTCATGAGTCTTGATATTTATTATCACACATTGGTAATGTCGCATGGTCTTAACTGTTTCACGTGCTTATTTAGTTTGTACCAGAAAGTGTTCTAGTTACTTAATAAACATTGATTGTTTTGGTTTTGGAAGAAATCTTATAAGATAGACAATATTATGACCTCAAATTCATCGTGGGTAAAGATGGGGAAATAGCACCGGGAGCTAGATGACCTGTTAATGGCGTACTGGATTCAAATCTGAGGATATCTAGCTCCAAAATCTGCACTCATACCCACCACATCAGTTCTTGCTGCGGCATGGAAGCTGACGGCATGAAACAAAATGCTTGCCGTCTCCTCCCATGTGACTTATTCAGCATCGCAGCTCCCCCACCCTGGACCAGGCTCACATCAATTTAGCTATCTCGCCCAAGTGTGTATTTAGCTAGAACTGCTTATCCCAGGACATCCCAGCCAGAAGGGCGTAGGTGTCCTTGGGCGGCAGCTCTCACCTTCCCGCTATGGCAGGGGTCAGGTTGGTGTCTCTGTGGTCCCCTGTGTGTGTTATGTTAGCTACTCTCCCATTTGATGGAAAAACACCACCTGATCAGATCCAGAGGCATTGTGGGAAGGCTCGCTCCAAGAGCATGGGCAAGTTGGAGTGAAAACCAGAGCCTTTTGGGTAATGAACCTGCTACTTAGTGATTTCACACTATGCTGAGTTAATCTTGCTTTCCAGGCAGTTTCCAATTTGATGTTTCGGACTCCAAATGAATTGTGAGGATGCCATAATGGTATAGGAAGACAATAAAAATAATTTGAAGCAAAATTAAAAGGTGTTTGTGATTTTAGGCTGAGCCTGGGGAAACATCATCAGAGGCACCGAGTGAAGCCAGGACAACGCCAGCAGAAAATGGGGTGAATCACACAACATCCCTTGCCCCCAAACCACCTTCCCAGGCTCCACACAGCCAGCCAGCTCCAGGTAAACAGTGGGGATGGTGCTATTTTCTATATCTCCAGCCTCTGCAGAAGGCTAGGTTCTGGGGAAATAATGCATGCCCTCGCGTGACATGAGTGAGAGGGCAGCAGGATGCACGGATGAATGTCCCAGGGCCTCCCAGGTTGTCTCCTGGCTCTGCTGACAACATAGAATCCACCTGTGTCGTGGGCTGTTCTTTGGGGGTGAATTATGATCCACCCACTGATAGAGTTGCGTTTGTTGCATTTGTTGCATTGTAAGTTGCATTCTTCAAGCAGCTTGCAACTATGCCATAGAAGTACCTTCTCCCTTCTACTTCAAGTCTCTGCCAACAACTGACTTTCCAGGAACCTTAAATGTCTGCCCACCCTAGGCTGTCTGCTAGGCCATGCATATGGGTTAGGTCATTTCATCATCATCCCAGTCCTCCATGGGGTGTGTACTACTGGTGTCTCATATGGGAGGTGATGAAAGGCACAATGCCTCTGAAGGGAAAGCCAGATCGGACACAGTACCCGGTACAACTAAAGCACTTGCTATAGCTTCTGAGCTTCACCCAAGGCTACACTCAGTTGTCTCATTTCTCAGAGAAATTCTGTCATTTCAGTGCAACTCACAATGGCATTCCATCTCACTCTGGTTAATGTGACTGAGTGTGTGTATGAGTGTGTATGGGGTGTGTGTGTGTGTGTGTGTGTGTTATGTTAAAGTGATATGTGAGTGTGTATGGTATGTGTATGAGTGTGTGTGGTGTGTGTGTGTATGTGTTATGTTAAAGTGATATGTGAGTGTGTATGGTGTGTGTGTGTGTGTGTGTGTGTGTGTGTGTGTGTGTGTGTGTGAGAAAGAGAGAGAGAGAGAGGAGGTGGGGATTTGTGTGTATGTTTCTCTTAACAGACTGGCCTTCCTGAGAGAGGGCTCAGCTTCAGGCATCTTCCGCAGTCACCCAGTGCTAAGGAGCAGCATGCGTATGATCTGTCTACTTGAGTCAGTTAAGAAAATAGGAGGGGAAAGAATTTCCATCGTGAGAGTGTGACTTTGTGCCCTTTTCCTTCTCTGTCATGGTGAGACATGGCAATGGTGAAGTTCTCATCTTCTCATTGGTGTGCAAGGCTACAAGGTTATAAATACAAACCCTACTTCATTTGTATCAAACAAGAATGAACTGAACATCCACTTGTAAGGAAGTCAGTAATCAGAGAGTTCACTATAGCCAGGAAGCATCGTTTTCAAACTGTTATTATTTACCACATGCGGACATTGGCAGTGCTTTTCAACTACAGTTTATCACTGCTGGGAATAAAAGGGAATTTAACATTTTACCATTTTAATTTTTAAGTGATACTTAAAAATAATTCGGCTTACAGGAAACATTTTTTTTAAATTGTACAAAATGTTTGGCACAATTCTTCTCTTCCCCTAAAGTCAGCCTTGAACAAGATCACAGTAAACCCTCATGACCATCAAGCCTTGTGTGGACTCAGCCTTTCTCACTCCAATGTCCGTTTATTGCAGCAGATTCACGCTTGGGATCCCTCGCCACACTTGCTCAGCGTGTCTCCTTGCCTTTTCTCCATAATAGCTCCTGACTCTTCTTTCTCATACCCTTATAGTTTTGAAGAATGCTGGTCAATTATTTTTTAAATGTCCCTCACTTCAAGCCACCTCAGTGTTTTCCTGTGATCAGATTGAGGTTCTGATTTGACATGTCCCATCCTGGTGACATGGGGATCCTAAATCAGAGTACTGCCCTCTGAAAGTTTTGGTTCACACTCCTAGGTGTGTGAGAAGAGGCATTCTGGGGGTGCATACATGCCCTATTTTCCCTTACACTTTGCTCAGTGTTTGGACGTTTGATAATGAATGGTTCTTGTCTGCAAAATTCGGTTCTTTGGTCCACATTGTCTTTAATCGCATCATTCCTGATGTTGCCAGAAGATGGCAGTAGCTCTACTGAGATTGAATTTCTTGTTTTGAAATTTCAAATGTAAGTGGAGGGATGTCTCCATTTGCCAGTGAATATGGGGAGAATACATACAATTGCTCATCAACATAGGATTGAGTCCTAGTTGCAAATTAATGAGGTTTTAGAGTAATTTTTGGTAAATAACTTTCTCCTACAATTAGCCATTGCCTCTAAAGAGACTTAGAATCAGAAGGCACAGCTCCCCCATACTGGAGATGAAACCCAGATGGGCCAAGTGCTCTACCACTGAACTACCACCCCAAGTCCAAATATTTCTTTTTAAAATTGGGATAGAAATTTGAAAATCAAAGAAAGCCATTTCTTTGATCTTTTTGATTGCAGGTTCTGTTAAGGCGCCAGCCAAAACAGAAGACCTGGTCCAGAGTGTCTTAACAGGTGAGTGCTAGCCTTTCCTCTGCATGGAAGGTGGCAACTGAGCATTGCACGGTGGGTGTTTAGAGGGGAGGAGATTGCCATTTACCTCTGAAAATGAGCATCATTGCATTGTTTTAAGTTTGTAGACATTTGGCCTGAGTTTGGTCACATTGTCTAATGTAACATCTTGGCCTGAGTTTGGTTACATTGTCTAATGTAAAGTCCCAGAGAAGTAGCCAGAGTTGGCAGATAGGATCGTATTGGCTACAAATAATAGTTTCTGAAGATTCCTATTTCAGAAAAAAATAATAGTTTCCTCCTGGCTAAGAATGTTGTGTTAACAAGAATGTTGTGTCTCCCTAGAGTGCTGACAATAAGTTGTATTTCATATATGCAGAATACAGCCTGTTTGTAATCATGAAACACACACAGTTTATGATCTTTGATATGAACTTGGGTTGGTTCATATCATCAAGCAAAGGAACTCAAACTGACCTAAGCTTTCTTGAGTACAATTAGCACTTACTATGTAGTGGAGTCTTAAAACTGTTTCGAGTATCTGGCACAAAACAGAACAAGAATGTATGCACACATGCATCAAAAATAAAACCTCTCCTAAGAACCAGATGTCGGCCAACAGTGAGGCAGATAAGTGCCTTGTGATGCAGTCACAGAGTGGAATGGGGCCGGTAACTCTGAAAACAGGTCCCAGTCACCTAAAGGCAGACAGCCAAGGCTTAGTGCTGAGACAAAGTCCAAGACACTAGAGAGCTTGATCTCACATGCCTGAAGATCAAAGAAAGGCAGGCAAAATTATTCACACCATTGGAAACCTAGGCTTAGATCATGCTTTGGGGAAGGGAAGGGAGGCAGGTTCCAGAAGACGTCTAGGGTCCTGGCAGTATTCTGGTTTTTACCTGGTGATGGTCACGGAAGCATGTGAACTTTAATAACAAAAAAAAGACTGGGGATTTTGATATATGCATTTTATGCACACAGTTATATTTCATCAAAATATATAAATCATGCCTGCAAAAATTGTAAGAAACTTAGAAGACCACACAGCATATTTTAAAAGAGTTCCGTGGGAAGCAACACTGACATATTAGCACCGATGCAGGAAATAAGATGCTGGAGTGTTATCTAAAGATAGATAAATGGATACACAGTGGCAGTGGGGCTGCACCCCCACCCTGACTACGGCCAGCTCTGGGCAGCTCACCCATTTGTGAAACTGCGTCTATATGCAAATGAACATTACTCTTAGGTCTGGGGATATTCCAAGGGATAGCCTTTTGCCTGGAGACTTTTTCAAAGGCAATTTAGGGTGCCTTTTTTCTAGAGCATGCAGAGTCCCATTTCTAAACGGTCCATGGCTGATGTCCAGAAACCAATTCTTTTAAAAAGTGAAGTGGAGTTGGTTACCAGGAAATGTGGCCATTCCTCAGGACTATAAATTCTTAATGCTAGCCCTTATTATGCAACCACCAGGAGTCGGTTTGAGCCTGAGGGAAACCGTTAAATAAATATACCTAGTTCTCTCCTCAGCTTCTTTCTTAAAAAGGAAGAAAAATTAGCTGTCAGGGCAGATGCATGGTAAGAGCAGGAAACGCTCCCTCGGTTGTTTAAAAGCCTTGGTATTTAGCAACAGAAATTACCGTTCCAGTTCTCCTATTTGTGTGCAATCCACTTAGTTTTTCTATTCAGGTTTGTTGTGATTGGTGGCATCCATCATTTTTGAATGGCTTGACAGATCTAAATATTTATTGTATCTTTGTCGTTGTTGTTCCCAAAGCCGGAACTTCATATCAAGAAATGGAAACATATGAATTCTGACTTAATCTGACTCCAAATAAATGATAATTCATTGAAATTCAGACACCATACATTGAAAGACTCTCCCGACCCCTGGTTTTATAATACTAGGAAGAGCAATAGGGAAACTAGTGTGGAATCTTGATTTCAGAAGTGATAATGCATTTTTAAAATGCACCTCAGAGAGGTGATGAAGTGTGCGTATGAAATACAGAATGGTCTATGGCCAGGCTTTGTCGCATTGACCTTTTTTCTCAACATTTAATAAAACAACTGCAGTCGTACAGGTGACCCCTAGCCCTGCTGGAGCCTTGGTGACAATTAAAGGACACTTTCTTGATACACTCGACTACCATACCCACTGAGATATAGGGAGAAACCTATGGTGTGTCTCCTGTCAGTGTGTTCCCTGAGAGATGCTGAACCTGTATGATTATTTGCTAGGCCTCCACAGGCATGGTACCCAAAACTACTCAACACTTTTCATGAATTTTTTGTATTTCACCATCAGACCAGTCTTGTGAACTAGTAGAAGTATCATCATCCTTAAAATGGATAAAGCGGGAGGCCTGCTCTCTCTTGCTCTGTCCCCAGCTGTAGTGAGGCTCAGCTCGTAAAGTCCAGCTTATACTTCTCTTCAAATTTGCCCTCTCTCTAAAGGGAGGTCACCCCTAGAAAGTTGTGTCACCCTTCTGAGTGTCCCAAATTCACAAGAAGCTGGCCTTCTTTACTCATGAGGAGACCAGCCCTGGTGTGCCAGTGCACACTTGGGGTTCCCCTGGGGGATCATTCAAAAGCACACTGGAGTTGCTGTGCCTTGCTCGGTTGTTTCCATTGCTGCTCTACTTCTCTCCCCCTGCCCCTACCCCCACCCAGTCCCCTCAGCCCTCAGTTAGTCACAGGCACCAGAATCCCCATCCTAGACTCTATTTGCAGGGAGACCAAACTTAAAAGATGAAGGAACTGGGTCTCTGCAAAGTTTGGTCGCACCTTGCTAAACTGGTGAGACGGAGCAGTTGACCCATAGGTCTGACATACAAGCTGTGTTCTCCCCAGCTGCTCTTGGCAGGGATGGGCTGCTCCTCTCTGAGCAGGATGCCCCATCCCCTTCCTCTGGACTCTCTGTCCACCCTGTCACTCGGCTCTCATGCTCTCGTCTGTTACAGAAGTAGAGGCGCAGACCATCGAAGAGCTCAAACAACAGAAATCGTTCGTGAAACTTCAAAAGAAGCACTACAAAGAAATGAAGGACCTGGTCAAGAGACACCACAAGAAAACTGCCGAGCTCCTCAAGGAGCACACCACCAAGTACAACGAGATTCAGAATGACTACCTGAGGAGGAGAGCAGCCTTGGAAAAGTCCGCCAAGAAGGACAGCAAGAAAAAGTAAGTCGATAGGTACTTGCTAATTTTATACCATAATGGAAGAGATGCTACCTCCCTCCCCTTGTGAGTGATGATTTATGTGTTGTGCCTCATTTTTTAACCTGTGCCACCTTCGAGAGGGCAGTCATACCACGGGGAGGATAGTCACATCACAGGGAGGACAGTCACACCGCGGGGAGGACAGTCACACCGCGGGGAGGACAGTCACACCGCGGGGAGGACAGTCACACCGCGGGGAGGACCGTCACACCGCGGGGAGGACCGTCATACCGTGGGGAGGACCGTCACACCGCGGGGAGGACAGTCACACCGTGGGGAGGACAGTCACACCACAGGGAGGACAGTCACACCTCGGGGAGGACAGTTACATCGCAGGGAGGACAGTCACACCACCTGCTCCGTTCTGGGCAGAGCTGGAGTCAGCTCTCTTTCACTTGTAAACTAGATTTGGTTTTCTCTCTCCTTCTTCCCCTCCCTCCCACCTTTCTTCCCCTCCTATCTTCTTCCTTGTAAGAAACACTGTCTTGCTAGTTGTCTAGGCTAGTCTTGAATGGCAGAACTCCAGCTACCTTTCTTTCTCTGTGTTCAGGATAGCTGAGACTGTGGGCATGGATTTCAGCATTTGAACACGTTCTGGGGCGGAGACACAGTTAGAATCCCAGAGCTCTAGCCCTGAGCTCAAATATCAGCTGTCTGGTGCCCCCTCCCACCATAGCAGTTAACAGCGGAGGCCGGGGGGGGACATAGAATTTTTGTGTACCTAGAATCTAGTTGAAGAGACAGGGAGAAACTTCAGCCTTCTTTCAATGCCTGAAACCATAAGGCCCTGATATGTGCGCTGGGGCTATGACTCTCATGGCATCTGTACTCAGACCACTCAAAATGTGGCAGAGAGAAGCTTGCCTGGCACAGGCATTAAGTAATGTTATTATTAGCCAGGCAGTGGTGATGCACATCTTTAATCCCAGCACTCGGGAGATAGAGCAGGCAGATCTCTATGAGTTCGAGGCCAGCCTGGTCTACAAGAGGTGGTTATAGGACAGGCTCCAAAGCTACAGAGAAACCCTGTCTCAAAAAAACAAAAAGAAAAGTAAAGAAAAAGAAAGAAGGGAGGGAGGGAAGGAGGAAGGAAGGAAGGAAGAAGGAAGGAAGGAAAGAAAATAATATTATTATTGCATTTCTCATTCCCTGTGGATAATGCAATGATACTAGCCTATAAAAATTTTACCCTCAAATAGTAAATATATAGTCTGATGTGCTGCTTAGTTTGATATCAACTTACACAAGCTAGAGTTACTTTGTAAGAGGGAAAATCTCATCTGAGAAAATGTCTTCACCATACTGCCCATGGAAGATGCTGTAGTGTATTTTCTTGACTGATGTTGGATGTGGGAGAGTCCAGTTCACTGTGGGTGGTGCCACCCATTAACTAATGGTTCAGGGTCTATAAGAAAGCAGGCTGAGCAAACCATGAGGAACAAATCAGTAATATTTCTCCATGGCCTCTGCATCTGTTCTATCCTGAGGTTCCTGCCTTGACTTCCTTCAGTGATGAGCTGTTATTTTTATTTTATCTGGAAGTGTAAGATGAAATAATCACCTTGTTCCTGGAGTTGTTTTTGGTCATGGTGCTTTATCATAGCAATAGAAACCCACGATATCTTGGTAATGAGAAGAAAATGAATAACTAATGTAATCACACAGCATAGTCATGAAGATGATCTGAAAAGGAACAATATTGTGATGCAGAATGACCTCAGAAAACAGGATACACTCTTTTTTTGTTTGTTTGCTTGCTTGCTTTTTGATTTGTTTTGTTTTGCAGTGCTAGGGATGGAACCCATGGACTTGTGCATGCTGGACAAGTCCTTTACTACATACTTGCATATCCAGCCTCTAGAGTTTTGAAACAGAGTGTTACCGTATAGCTTGGTGTGGCTTGGTGTGACCGCTAGTTTTAATGTCAACTTAACACAAACTAGAGTCATCTGAGAGGCGGGAACCCCAACTGAGAAAAAAAATTCCATAAGACTGGGCTGTAGACAAGCCTATAGGGCATTTTCTTAATTAGTGATTGATATGGGAGACCGGAGCCCAGTGTGGGTGGTGCCACCCCTAACTTCTGGTTCTGGGTTCCATAAGAAAACAGGCTGCTGAGCAGACTATTAGCAGTAAGCCAGTAAGCTGCACTAGTCTATGGGCTCAGCGTCAGCTTCTGCCTCCAGGTTCCTACTTTGTTTCAGTTTCTCCCTTGGCTTCCCTCAATATACTGTGACCCTAGAAATGTAAACCAAATAAACCTTTCCTTTCCAAGTGGCTTTGGTTATGGTGTTTCCATCACAGCCATAGAAACCCTAAGACACTTGGGATGGACTTGAACTCGTGATCTTTCTGCCTTGGTGTCCAAATGCTGATATTATAAGCATATTCCAAAACTCCCGCTAAAAGAGCCATTCTTACATGTCATATAATGAGGTGTCAACCACGGATGAATATGTGTGAGTGGGGGGGGGAGAGAAAAATAAGAGATGGTTACAGGTCAAGAAAGATTCAAAGAAGGGAAAAATCAACTTGTTCCACTATTGGTAGAGTTGGCAAAATGGTTGAGACCTAGTAAGCCCCATGCAGAGTGAACCAAAACGAAGTCTACCAGCTAGGAGAGAGCTCTGTTTAACCAAGGTCTTTTAGAACTGGAGCAAGCAGCAAGTACTTCAGGACCTGAGTGACTGAATAAGAATCCACTGAAGGAAACAATTCAGTGAAATATTTGTGGTCTAACCAATAGCCGTAGGCAGTGCTCCTGGCTGCAGCATGGAAGATGCTGGACTTTTCAGAGGTACATGAGCTCCTGGCAGGTTCTGGTTCAACTCCCCTCGGAGCGGGTGATGCTGAAGTTGTGGTACCCAGACGTTACTCCACTAGGACTGAGGACTCAGAGCAAGAGCAGAGAGACTGGAAGGGGACACAGTGTCAAGAGTCCAGCTGAGCGATGACAAATGTTTCTCCTAGACAGAGGCTGGCAGAAACAGAAGAAAGGGCTGGATTCTTGTGTTGTTTTTTTTCCTAAGGGAGTTTAGGAGGAGAAGTCTGGAGGAGAGAAGACATGGTGGCTCTGTAACTTTGAGGGCTCTGTAACTCTGTTGGGGAGACTGAAGTATATGTGGTCACTGTGGCCACATCAGTTCAAAGCACTCTGCTCTGGCTACAGCAGAGTTTACCTTGAGCGAACAGCAATGGGAATGCTGCTCAGACTCAGAAGTCTGGGCCTCCAGCCCAGTGTCTGACCCAGGCCTGCGGTGGGGCCTCTGCAGTTCCAACAAGCTACAGGGTTTGCTGGCCCTGTTGGTTCAAAGACTTGTTATTGAAAGGATTAGCTCTCAGAGATCTCTTACTGAACGCCCCCCCCCACTAAGGCACTCCCTGTCATCTCTCTCAATTTCAATATTTTAATAAAAGTTCAGATTATTTAGGTCTCAAAAAAAAAAAGGTTTGGTTCAGAACTCTTCAGTGGTGTTCAGAAACTAAAAGACATCACAAAGGCCTTGGATAAACCCTGCCTGCCTCTTCAGTCTGCTTCCCCAGCCACATAAAGCCACCGCTCCCTGCTTACACTGTGCTGTGGGGAGGAGGGGAAGTGAGGACAGCGGGGCTCCTGGGCTCCTCCTGTCAGATCTTGAAGATGGAGGGCTTTGCCTCTAAACTATAGCCGATACCTGCTGCCCAAGGTCAGTCTCGGCATGCTGCTTCCTGATTTCCGTGTGGATCTCAGCTTGGCATTTGTTTTCAAATTCCATATAGATAGATGGCCCTGAGCTTTGTGACATAGGTTCTGGCTGATCACACTGGGGTCTTTTGCCTTCTGGTGCGGGGCTCTTTCACCCCTGGCTGATCTCCTCTTTTGATCACATAAAGAATGTGTTAGGCCGATGTGCTAGATTGTTTCCCTGGAATCATAGAGCAAGGTACCACGAACTGGGTGTTTAAAACACCGTATCACAATTCCAGAGCTTAGGAATCCAAAATTAATGTGTGAGCCAAGCATTGTCTCTGAGAGGTGTAGGGAAACATTGTTGCTGGTCTCTTCCAGCTTTTCACAGTCACAGGAACTATCCTTGACTTACCTTAGCATGAAGACTATCACATCAGACTCTTGCCCACACTATCACATGACTTTCTCTCTGTGTAGGGGCACGTGCCCAAATTTTCTCCAGCTTCTAAAGACATTAGGCTCTAGATTAGGGTCCATCCTTATCCAATTTTAGCCTATTGTAACTATGACATTTGCAACAGAAAAACAGGAAATTTTCCAAAGGTTTCCAATTAAACTGAGGTTCTGGAAAGAATACAGCATAAAGGTGTACTGATATTTTATTTGTATTTTAATAAATAAAGCTTGCCTGAAGATCAGAAAAGCAAAACAGCCAGCCACTGGCTCTTAAATCTCTCTCAGTCTGAAATGGCGATCCTGCCTCCAGGAATCTCAGAATGAGACTTTGAGTTGTCTCCTACCACTTATATTCCTCTCTAGGGATTAAAGGCATGCACCACTGGAATTAAAGGTATGCACCTCCCGGTTTCTATGGCAGACTAGTGTGGTAACTGGGAATAAAGGTTTGTGTCACCATTGCCTGGTCTGTAAGGCTGACCAGTGGAGCTGTTTTACTTTCTGATCTTCAGGCAAGCTTTATTTATTAAAATACAGATGAAATATCACTACATAAAAGAACTAAGTACTCACATGCACTTCCCTGTGCATTCCCCACAGCAGCCCACAGAGCATATCCAGATATCTTCCCTGTGCATTCCCCACAGCAGCCCACAGAGCATATCCAGATATCTTCCCTGTGCATTCCCCACAGTAGCCCATAGAGTATATCCAGATATCTTCCCCGTGTATCCCACAGCAGCCCACAGAGTATATATAGACATCTTCTACAGTACAACAGCAAGGACCTGAAGCCCACCCACACTGTGGCCTGGTCAGAAACACAGAGCACAGGATGCTACTGCATGCCAAAGCATAGTGCCTACCTACCAGCTGTGTTCTGTGATGTGGTGACATTGGAGCCTGACGTGTGGATGTTTCCAGAAGAGGTGCCCATTGTCCCACAAAGGATTACTGCTCTAGCATATATGTCCATACTATGAATATATTTATGAAACAGCAAAAGCCAAATAATATGGCTTACCAGCTGTTCTAAAGGTTTGAACCTACTTTCCTAAGTTGTGATCTTGTATTTTCTTGGAGCATCCTTTGCAGGCTTCTTGGTGATAAATAATAATTGGCTCTCTGATCAGTGGGGTTCATTTTTGAGGTGAAAATATTTTCTTCAATGTTTCATAATTAGGGAATTAGAAATAAAGGGAATGTAACTTCAGTTTTCTTATTGTCATTTTAGGGAACAATTTTTGTCTTCCTTGGGTTTGTTTAGCTAAATGTCAAAACAGTTTTCCATTTTTAATTTTAGTTCTTTAATGAGCACTAATAGCATTGTGTGAGACATTGTTATATTATTAAAATAGTCCATAATATTTTAAAGTAAAATGGTGTTTATGTTGTTAAAATACATAGTTTAGAGGATCTTTACCCTTGAGTTCTATTTCAATGTGCACTTGAGTTTTTAAATAAAAATCATCATAGTGAAAAAGGCATTTTAAGACATTGTCTTCCTTATTTACTTGATTTTCTGTAGTTTGGATTTAAAACTATTCCTTCGTTTATTTGGTTAGTTGGTTGGGTTTTTGAGATACAGTCTCTGCAAAGCTCGGGCTGTCCCTGAACTAGCTGAGACTAGCCTAGATTTTATGATATTTTATTTTAACCTCCTGAGTGCCAGGGTTACAGGGGTGAGCCAAGACACTCGTTTTACAAAGTCTTATGAGATGTCTTGATTTTACCCGATAGCCGATAAATGGGTAGAGATAGTGAGGGTAATCCAACCATCATTATAGATCTAGGAACCCGGATGTAGAATTCACAGTCTGAGCTTTCCTGGAAACATGTCATCATTTCTCATTAAAGTCTTGCAAGAGTTTGTCTTAGAGCAAACAATTGTCACTGGGAAACACAGCCTTCCTCTCTAGCCACCTGTCCATGGGCTGAAAACACAGTGGGCTGGGCTGTGTGAGTGTGTAAGACACCTATCCATAATCTGAGAACACAGTGTGCTGTGTGAGTGTGTAAGCCATCTGTCCATGGACTGAGAACACAGTGGACTGGCTTGGGTGAGTTTGTAAGCCACCTGTCTATGAACTAAGAATACAGTGGGCTATACTGTCAGTGTGTAAGCCACCTGTTCATGGGCTGAGAACACAGTGAGCTGTACTGTGAGTGTGTAAACCTCCTGTCCCTTGGCTGAGAGCACCATGGACTGAGTTGCATCCTTCCTCATACAGTCATCTGAGGACGACTTCTTTGCTGCCAGACTGTCGAGAAAGGCAAGCTGCAGCTTCCAAGCCTTATTGTGACATATAATGTAACATGTGCTCACCTTGAAAACACAATCAAAATGTAATACTTGATTTTTAAAAAGTAACAAAATCACCTTTCCTTAGAGGTAGAACAGATGTAGAAAAAAAATTAGGAGAAATTTGTCGCTCTTTGCAAATGAAATTCGACACTCTTTGAAGGGGAACCTAAAGGCTAAATCAGTAGCGTTTACCTGTAACTGCACAGCCAATGAAGGTGAAGTTTGCCCTAAAATATCTCCTAAGAACTCCAATTGAATGATGTACACATTCATTTGTTTATTTGCTTTTACACCATATTCTGCAAATTCCTAATAGCACATCAAAATAACATTACAGGAGACATGTATACAGATCCACCTCTGCAGCCCATGGTGTCTGAAGATGCTGGCATGTAGAGGAAGCCAGACAGGGCTTCCAAAACCTTCTGCTCTGTATGAATCACACACACACACACACACACAAACACACACACACACACACACACACACACACAGGGTCTGTGTGACCACCATGGCCAGCAGAGTAATGATCCACAGGATGCAAGAGAGTAGTTCAGTTCAACATGACTAAGTAGCAGCGTTGGTTCAATCTTCATGACCACAAATAGTCTATTTAAGGCATATTTAAGCAAAGCACAATTTGGTGAAAACTTTTCTGTTTATAATTGACTGAACGCCATGTGCACAATAAAGCACAAAATAACTAAACAAAGATTGAATGTGATTTCGCCGAAACTCTGTGAAGTACATGTGGCATCTTCCATAAAGATGAATTTATAGATTGGCTGAGCAAAACAAACTTATGATAAGGGTGATAAGGGTCTGGGGGAGGATCTGGTGTGGTCTCAGCCACACGAATAGCACAAAGGTCGCCAGGCTATTAACTACATCTGCATCCAGCCTCCTGGGAAAATGTTTCTTTGAAAAAACAACCCTACGTATTTAACATTCCAGGTTCCCCCTAGTGCTGATCTGTGAGCACAGGAACTTCCATGCCTCCTGCACACACACTCACACACACACACACACACACACACACACACGTAGGGAGTGCGACCCCTTGTTCTGGCCACCTTGCTAGCTTACACACACACACACACACACACAGAGAGAGAGAGAGAGAGAGAGAGAGAGAGAGAGAGAGAGAGAGAGAGGAACCATGAGATACATGTGGCTAATAGGCCCCTGAAATGTAGGTCATTTGAACTGGGGTATAGCTCAGCTGGAAAATCCACATTTAACCTGGGCAAG
>PVIU01026804.1:0-21441 GCA_004026605.1 Ondatra zibethicus | reverse complement strand
AATCCAAACCCAACATAGCTATATACAATTGGAACAGACACCAAATGCAAAATTACAAACAATAAACAATATTAAGCAAGGAATGCATAACAGAAGTTTTAGTAAACATTTTATTTTAAGGAGTCTAAGTATTACATTGAAATTAAGCTTGGCTAGACTGTGAGGAAGGTAACTATCATTATTTAATCTTCAACTCCATTAGAGATCTGAGAAGGGAAACAATATTACTTGAGTGGACAGGAAGTGTAATCGGGAAACTTCCACAATGTGCAACAAATGACAGAGACAATCCACTACCTTATTCAGACAATTCTCTAAAATGTATTTGGGCCCTCCTGAAATCTGAGAAGTTGGAAGTTCAGAAAGATGTCCAACATAGGGGAAGGTTGGCAAGGACTTAATTTTAGGCTGTGTTCTAAGAGCAATTCTTGACTTACACCACACATACTCGGGGGAGGGGGAGACAGAGCGCTCAGCTCTACTGCTTTAGAGAATGAAATTCTGCTAACACCTGAGAGAGTCTGGAAGAAGGGCTGTATAATCAATTGCTAAATGAGTTCTGGGGAACACTTTACTTCTAATCAGATGAGATTCTTGGCACAAGCTCCAGATAACTTTCATCCTGCAGGAAGAAGATGGGTGACTTGTGTTGTTTTAAAATACAAAGGTTTTAGTAATTAGTGAGACAGAAATACAAACATGAAAATTATATTATTAACAAGGATTTATAAGAATTTTTAGTTTTTCACACTGAAGGGAGCAGGCAAAAGCACCTTGGCCTGAGTATTGCCATTTTGACTTCAGACTCCGTTTTACCCGCAGGGTGAAATAAAGTTCAGGTTCCCAAGCACTAGGGGAGCTGAGGACTTTCCATGACTGATAAACCTCCTCCCTAAACCATAGAAATATTTGTTATGCATCTTTGGTTCTCTAGAAACATCATGACTGCTCCTAACAACAGAAGGAACAAATGAACCTGATTGGTTAGACTGAAAAGCTGCATTGTCTATTAATTGACCATGATAGAACATTCAAGGAAGCACCTAATCTCTAAATCCTGATTGGTGAAAATTGTAACTGTAACTTGTTTTGTTTTTCTTCTTACAGTATACATAATATTTGACTATACATAATATTTTACGGTTTTATATTTTTATGGTATTCCTACATGTAAGAATGTGTATTTCTTGAGTTTTTTCTTTGTTTCTTTATTTTTCTGTTATATCCTATTATAATATATTCATTTGTTTGCTTTAATTTTGTATTTATTTATTTGTTTATATGTTTATTTATTTAGTTATTTTGTGATACTTGTTTTCTTTTTTTATATTTATATCATTGGAGTTTATTTATATGATAACACAATCAGGTGAATATTTACCATATTTGATAATGTTTTAGCTTCAATGCCCTGGTCCTTTGTTATTTTTTTCCATATTCTTTTATTTTTTTTCCATTCAAAAAAAATTTACATTTCCCCCCCCTTCTCCCAGTCCCCTTCTGCTCCCTCCCCACCCTTCCTCCTTCTCCCTGCTTCCCTAAATGTGGGCATGGTGCCCTGCCCTGTGGGAAGTCCAAGGCCCTCCCCCCTCCATCCTGGCCTAGGAAGGTGTGCATACAAATAGACTGAGACAGTGTGTCTGAACTAATGGAAGCTCACCAAATCCAGCTGCACTGTTACTGAACGAGCATATGATCAAACTGGACTCTCTGAATGTGGCTGCCAATGGGGGCAGACTGAGAAGCCCATCAACAATGACACTAGGACCTATCTCTTCTGCATGTATTATCTTTTTGGGATACTTGTTTTCAAATGAGAGGAAAAGTCAGAAAGAGTATGGATTTGGGTGGTTAAGGGAGGTGAGGAGGAGTAGGGGAAGGGGAACAATAATCAGAATATAGTATATGAAAAAACACTTATGTTCATTTAAAAAACAAAGAAATCTCTACAACATATATACAAGGAGTGGCTTATAGCACTGCTTCCCAGAAAATACCAGAAACAAATTGTGAGCAATAAATAAGTTCACACAAAAATGAAAAATACAAGAATATATATGTTAAGAGCCATAAAGTATAGAAAGTGCTAACCTATGTATTTCTGTATTTTTTTGTATTTCTGTATTTTGATGCATACAAACATAATGACTTTATTTTGATGATCTGTAAAAATAAATTTGTGATTGATGTATTTATCATTATTGAAAAAAAAACTTCTGCTCCAAATAAACAAAATGACTCTTGCACTTTGTATGACTTCAAATAGACCAATTATTTCACTAAATAAAAGCTTCTATGTGTTTGGTGTTATATAGCAGTAAACATTTCAGCATTGATAAGTGTGTGGCCTTTTAACTTCTTTTGATTCATAGGAAATTTATTTGATTATGTTGGCCCCAATGAATACAATTACAGCATCTCTTTGTGATGGTATTTAAGAATATATGAGATGTTTGTTTTCCATTTTGTACATTTTATTACAAATCATATTTATCTGAAATAATGTTTTATGATATATTTTTCCTTCATGATTAGCATAATGTTTTGGTACAATCCTAAGATTAGAAATGCAGCCTATTTTTAGTTTCAAGCAAAATATTTTCCCTTTTTCATTATTATAGGTATAGTTGAGACAAAATGAACAATTTGATTTTTTTGTCCTGTTTGTAGTATGTATATAACATTCTGCTTATATCACTCTAATCATACAGTTTTACACTACATGTTATCTGTGTGTAGTTGTTGTCACTTTAATTTGCTTAATTTTGCATAAACCAATGATTTTAAACTGTTTAGTTTTATCTTTCAATATTTTTTTTAGCCACTGCTATGAAAGAAACATTAGAAGCACCCATTGTATTTATTGACTTCATATCTTAAATTTTCCTTCTAGCAACAATTTCATTAATTACTAAGTCAGGTAACCTATCACTATAACACATCTAGTAGGCAGAGAATACATTGTTTCAGCAGAACATGACTTTTATACTGTGTTAATGACTTCTATTTCACTTATTTAAAAAATGCAAAGGTGTTTATAAAAATAAAACCAATGACAGAGGAAAAAAAAAGAAGTTATTGTCCCTGAAAACTGGCATGCTAAACAGAGAAACATCCACACACACAAAAAAAAGACAAATGCAGAATTTTGAGTGTTGAGGTGAAGTCAATCATCCAGATTATAAAAAAATGAGGCATTCTAAAAACATTAAATATTTATTTTATGCATTAACCTTTATAGTCTCTGTTTCATCAGTCTGCTCACCAATTACATGCCCATAGTTCTTACTTTTTCCATATTAGAGTTAGTGTTCTTAATTCTGCATAATAGGAACCAAAGAGAAATACAAACAAAAAGGAAGAAATTTACATATAAGTTAGGTCTTGTTTACTTTAGTGTTGTTCCTATGTGTACGCTTTCACTGCTGAGCATTTAGTATTGCATAGCCCCTATAGGCTTATTTTGGAAAAGACTGACTCTCCCTCCCTCAGCTGCCATTAATTGTTGATAGCACTTCATCTAGGGGTGGGGCCTTGTGAGATTTCCCTCATCTGTGTTGGCAAGTCAACTGGTAATCACTGGTTATGTCTAGTTTAGGTATCCTTCCTGTTGAGATCTTCCGGGTGGAACTTCTGTCCTCTAAAGAGGACAGTCTCACAGGAGTCATGCTAGTCCTTTGGCTCTTAAAATCTGTCAGTTTTCTCTTCCAAGACGTCCCTGAGGCTTTAGGCATACATGTTGTGCTGTAGATGTATTAACTGGGGGGAGCCAACGCACAGTAAATTGTCCTCTGAATTGTGAACAGTTGCAGGTTTCTGTAATGGTCTCTGTCTGCTTCAAAAAGAGGCTTCTTTGATGAGAGAGGAGAGCTACACTTGCCTGTAGGCATTAGAATGCAGTCAAATGTTGTACTGGTTGAAGAAAGTGGCTGTGGCGGGCTCTCCTCTAGGTTCTGTGGTCTCAGAAGTCCTGGGTAGTAGACTGTTCATTATGTCAGGAATGAATTCCTTCCTACTGAGTGAGCCTTAAATCTAAGTAGAAAGCTGCTGGTTACCCCCAAGTTATAAGTGCAACTCTTGAGCCTCTGGGACTCTTGTGCCATGCTGGTCATTGTAGTCTGTAGGCTTCACAGTTGGGTAGGGCTATTGATAGCGTTACCCCTTGGCAGCTTGGATAAATAGTTCCTATGAGCCTCCTAAAAGAGTTCCTGGCTGAGATTTTACCTATGTCAAGATGCCAAGAGACAGAAGTGAACAAAATGAGAGGGAACATATTCACAATGGGAAAGAGTTCATTCCTGAGTGTTACAGAGGGATTAACAAGTCAGTTTAGAAAAAGCTTGCCAATGCTGTAAGAAAGATAAAGGATTGAAGCTAAGACAGATGAAGTTCTTAAATCAAAAATATGTGCATAGATGGAAAACTGTTTCTATTTAAAATAGTCCCACAAATTAACAAAGTGGAGATTATCATTCTAATTCTTGAACAAGAAGTTGTCTGCTGGAAAATAAAAATATTTTTAAATTAGCTAAAATCATTCAGTAAAAAATTATTTTCTCTTGTTATTCATTTTTTTATCCTTATCCCAGCTCTCTAATTTTACTGGATGTCTCAGACCAAACTGAGGTTAATATTGTGTGGATAATGAGAATGGATTATGAGGGCTGGATGTGGCTGTGGCTTCATACCTGGTTCTGCATGCAGCAAAGCACTGTTTATGATCATGGTCTCTGGTGCTAATTACCATATTTTCCAGTCTTCATGCAAAAACCCATTCATTTCTGATCTGAGAAGCTATGAAATGTGGATCATAGATTTTACTTAAATGTGTTTTATGATGTAGCATCAAATAAGATCATGCTTTCAAGGCAGGTAAATAGTATTTTGTACATATTAAGATCAATTCAAGTTTGTATTAAATGAGAACATATTATATAGATTTGTTCATTTTATATTTGACATGTTTCATGGAATAGTAATGATTTATCAACTTTCCAGAAAGGGAAAGATACATCTCTCTGCTTTCAGTGCTCATAGCATTTGCAATACCTCAGTATGATATTTTACAAATTTGCAAACTATGTTGTAATCACCATAGATATTGGGAAATTTTAATTCAAGCAGATGCTATAACAAAAAAATATACTGTTAACAGTTTAGCCTAGTAGTAATAGTCAGCTTTACCACAATTTTGTTTTCTCTTGCAAATCTATCAATTTAGTCAGTGATAAAGATAATATATGATTCATATTGGTTGAAAAATAGAGAATAATTCTATATTATTGATAAAAATAAAAGATCATAAAAGAGGGTACTTATATGCTTATTATGATCATATCCTATATATATGCAAATAGCATTAAAACCTTTATACAAATCTATGTTTAAAAGTTATGTCACATTATTGACAAAGTAGACGATGTACGAATGACCTGAAAGTTTATGGGTATTTTAAAGCTAACAGTTTCTGGCAGGTGTTCCTATTATGTAATAATAATGTGACCTCAACATTAAGGTAAACTCAGTGCAAAATATTTAATATAGCTCAAAACTAATATCTTAATTAGCATTACACAAACGAGGAATTGCTAAGGCAATACTTCATTCGGAAACAAGGGAAGGCAATTTCCATGTAATCATATTTAAATGCTAATTTAAATGCATTCAAGTATATTCTGTAAGCATAAACTGAATTATTATCATTATTATACTGTATTATTTGTGTCATTTAGTTAGTAGTCACGGTATATTTGTGTTTAGCAAATATAATTCCCTTAGTTTTAGGGATTTCTAGTGCATTCTTTTTTCTATAACACAAAGTACGTTATATAACACTTTCTCGGGCTAACTTGTGAATGTCAGCATGTATGTGGCCACAGCTGTCACAAAGAGATGCTATTTGGGAGCAACCTGAGTGGAGGAGGCACAATGTGTGCTGAATATTTCTCGGAAGTAACATAGTAGTGTTCACTCTTTGCCATCAGCCTGAGATCTGTCCCTGTGAGTGCCATAGGCATCTATGATGCTATTGATGATAAAAGAATCAAAAAAATGTTCCTGTTGTTTCAAAGCTGCTCCTGGCTAGAAATATAAGGTGACAGAATTGATGAGTTTATTGCCTTCTTTATTTGATGTTCCACAGAGATCAGTGTATCTGTCACACATTTGTTCTCCCTCACATACTCTAGCTGAGAGGTACTTGTTTATTTTTATGTTGGTGTTATTTTACGTATGAGGCTAACCTCATCAGGCATCTTTGTTCACACACCTTGCTGGAAGTGAATAATTTTATGATTTAAAGTGTGTGTATTTGATTAGTGTTGCTAATATAACGTTTTTCTACTTTCATCTGATTAAATAATGTGTATATTTACTATTTTAATCAGACCCTATTTTGAAGAGAAACCACATGAATGCCACTGAGTAGTAAAAACCAATAAATGAATGTTAAATATGATACAGAACAGAATAGACCAGTATATTTTTAAAAGGTGCTTTTTGGAACATATAAAAACATACAGAAAGAACTCTGATTATAAAATGCTCATTAATCCTGTCTTAAGATTTTTCAACTTCCAGGTATACTAAATATTGAATAGTTAATAAATAACAATATGCTCTAAAGCATAAGAATATAAAATTCTGTCAGGCCTATTAAAATCATAACCACTTAAATAACTACTACTGTCAACATAAAATTCCTCATTTTTATTTGAACTGTTTTTAAAAGAATATAAAACTTACCTTGCATGAAATTTGATGGCATATAATATAAACACACATTGAAGTTTCTGTCTAGGGAATAGAGAATATATGGTATTATTTATTGTTTTACATTGCTTTTTAATACTTTTAATTAAAATACAATGACATTGTTTCCCTGTTCTCTTTCCTATCTCCAAATTCATGATCTTTCTTTGTTTTATATGTATATATACGTACAGACACCTGCTCAGTCCATTTAAACTTAAGTTGAAAGTTACTTGTATGTATATTGTCTAAGAGCTGGCTGACCACTTGGTATAGAAAAACTAATCTGTGACTTTTCCTGGGTTAAGACTATTTTTCCAATTTGATTTTATTTACTTATACTTATGTTTGTGACTAGAAAGAAGTTGATATAAAACTTTAGGAAAAGCATTTTCATATTAAATGAGTTTTAAGCTGGTTTCCATAATTAGCGTTTCAAAATGAAGTACTTTAATTATACTAGTTCCCTACTTATGTTGTAATATATTGCAACTTAATTATTTTGAAATACAAATTTATTATCTTATAATTCTGGAAGCAATAAGACTGCAATGAATTCTTCATTGCTAAAATACAATTAATACATTCTTTTGATTGATTGATGTCTCCCATCCTAGTGGATTAAATGGTAATCCTTCAAAAATATATCTATATTCTAATTCTTAGAATCACGTATGTTGCTTTCCATGTAAACTCTCTTCTGAAGATTTAGTTAAAGGTATTGAGGTATGTAGTTTGCATTGTATATTGGACAGGAAAAGAGGGTGCAGCTGTAGGAGAAGGACAATCTATAGAAAACGGGCAAGGAAAGACATAACTCTTCCATGGAGCCCTGATGATGCATAGGATCCTGTCAACCAATATATCCAGAGTTTGAGCTTCTAGAAATAAGAGAGAATAAATTCATATTTTGAATACCACTAAATCTGTGGATATTCGTCACAAAAGGTACAGGAATTAATATGCCCACCTCGTGGCATTTAATATATGTTTTTTATTAATAATTCTATCAGAGTAATTGTAGAAGCTATAATTACTTTTAAGTTCTATATTCATAGTTTAATATATTTTCTACAGGTAAAGTTTTCATATTATTTAAAACAATTTATAGACTTAGTCTAAAATTATCAATGGTGTGCTTATAGAAACACTTTTGAAAAACTAGAATTGGTATAGAATGATAATAAACCATCCAAGAGTTTGAATTTCAAGTGTCCCTGCCAAAGGTCCATATTCATCCTTGCACTTTCTGGAGGTGATAGAAGCTGTGCAAAATGGGGTCTAATGGGGTTTAATTTGATAGAGGAAGTGTCTTTGAGATGATTGTGGTACCTCTTTGTCATTTCTGCTTCTGGCCTTGAGGTGAGTGGATTTGTTAGACCCTCTACTTCCTGCTTGCTGTGTAGTCCTGCCACCAGCCTAGAAGCAACAGAAACAGCTGATTAATACCTGAAACTGTAGAACTAGGAGTCAAAATAAATACCCTTTCTCTTCAGACAGCTATCTCAGGTATTTCTTATAATGGTGGAATGTTATCCCAAACGACCCAATAAAGAAATCAATCTTCTACTTAGTTTTCTTCGATGCTTTTTCATGATTTAATTGAGGTGATGTGAAACATCCAAGCTTCCATTTTTTCCTTTTCCAGGATAGTACTAACATTGGCAAGGAAGTGGCTTGAACTTCTTTTTTTAAAGCATTTTGGTTTGTCAATCTTTCTATAGAAGTCAACAACTTTTCTTTCACCCAGCTATGATCTGATGAATCCTTCCTCTCTTCCAGATCCTATGAAATTAGACCTTTGAAGAGACAAGATACTTTTTAGAGCCCCATTTTTCAATAAGCACAAGTGTCTGTTAGATAGACTGAGGTCCAATTGCTTTTTGGTTTAGTTACCATATACTGAATATTATTTGTTTATTTGCTTTCATCTTAGTCTCTTGTAATCATATGTTAATATTTGAAAATCTTCTGTCCTTGTTGGAAGTCTGTCTCATTACTAAGACACTACTTTCTGTTCATTGTTTTTGTCCTGTTTCTCACACAAATATTTAAGAACAAATTTCAATGGGAAGTAAAAACACAGGCTATATATATATTACTTGAGCCAGTCTAAGGGTGTTTTTAAATCCTTTCCCTTCAAGAATGTTTCAAAGAAACCTTCCAATTAGCAGATCAACTCCCTGCTGATTAGGTGAAAAAGTCTTTTGACAAAGAATAAGTTTCATGATATATTGATGCTTTAAAGATAATGTGACGTTATAGTCTCATCTAAGTCATTAAACAGCACAATCCCTTCAGAAGTACACTTTTTCCACAAAGAGATGAATAGGAGCTGGAAAACTAATTATACTGTTGTAATTAATAAATAAATTTGAATTTAAAAGATTCAGATCATTTCAAGTAGGTTCTGTAATCAAGTTTATGTAATGAAAAATTAAGTGCCCAATATTCTATTAAATTGTAAGTGAAGATTTGTCTACACAGAAAAATGTTTCCATAATTTTGGTGTTATCTTTCCTAGACTCTGAAACTTTTAGCCAATTTTATCATGATATCCAGAGCTTTACTGCTCCAGGATAACTGTGACGGTAAACCTATTTATCATTTCTGGTGACTCATAACTGCCAACCTCAGACCATTACCTGTGGAACATTCTTTTCTCTTTTATGACATCACATCTACTAAGTGCATGGAACTCTGTAAGGATCCAGTGTACCATAGAAACTCACCTTCTGGTCTGTTCCTGGACATCTCAGAGGACACCTTTCATCGTAAGCAGGCCTAACGTAACATGCACATGACTGTACTGTTAGCACATACCAAAGGTAAAAGAAATAACCATTTTTCTGGGGATATGTCATAGCAGTCCTGCAATATTCCCTGGGATTAAGTCATTAATCTCAATAACTTGAAAAAAAATTCAGAAGATGGTCAAATAATTTGTTCAAATTTCTGGTATCTAGATCTAGCTCAACTACTTCTCTGTAGTACTAAATTTAAATAATTTTTATCTTTAGCATATAATGAAGATGCTTATTTTTGAGCTATAAATTTTGTTCTGCTTCTTTTGGTGTGTCATTTAGCTAAAAGAGTTTTCCTCTTTCTCATGGAAAAAATAGATAGTTCTCATAGATGTGACCCTAAGTTTTATTGAAACATTGATTTTGAAAGGAAACTTCAACTAGAACCCCATGCGCCTTAAACTTTCATATTTTCTATTACACAATGAATGAATCATTCTTTTGAATTCTTCTAATCTATAGCCAACTCTAAGACTGACATGCTTTGTCTACTTATATCCACTTTCTATAAATTTTCTGAAAAGAAGGAAAAATTGTAAAATTAAAGGACATTATTGGTAATAGTTTATCACATGAAGGTAAATTTTTCTGCTCTGTAGAAAATAAATAACCTGTTACTGTGAGGAGATAAATTTCTTACAATTTAGAAGATAACCATGAGTTGTAGTAACCAAAGAGCTCTTAGAAGCTATTTCTTGAGTGAGACTGGCTGTACCAGATGATAGGTTCCCAAATGCATCGATTTTCTATTGATGCATAGAAAATAAGCACAAACTTGAGAGCATACGAGAATAAATGTTACAGTTTCTGTGTAACACGAGAAGGCAAGTCAAGACATAGCTGGGTTCTCTTGTTTGATCTCACAAGTCAAAAGCAAGGTGTAACCACCTTACAACAGTTCATTCTGGCACTCTATGTTAATTGCAGTCCTGCTAATATTGAGAAAATTTAGTTCTTTGTAGTCATAGTACTGAATTTCTCAGCAATGCCTCTGTACTGTTATTTTCAATAGTGTCTCTTTGATGTTACCTTGATAGTCTCTTGCTTTTATGACTTTCACATGATTAAGGAAATCTCACTCAAAATAGTGTGTCTTGTAAATAATTTGAAGTCCACTAATTTTAATCAAATTCGTTTTACAAAATTAGACCACCAACACATAACATGATCTGACCATTCCAGGAAAAAAAAAAAAACTTGCCTACAAGGAAAAGGAGGAATTAGAAAGCGCATTCACACCATGGAAATCTAGTGGTCCATTTTAGCATCATTTTCAGAAACTGACACAGTGCCTGTCACTTAGAAAAGTCTTTGATAAACAAATTTCTTGCCTGTGAATTTAAGGCTTTTTTCTTTTTCAATTTAAATGTTTCTCTTCTTAAATTGTTTATATGTGTAGGTTTAATATTAGAGGGATTGGAATTAGAGGGGGTTGGAGCTGATCTGGTGTGACCTCCTATCCTCTACAAGAACAATGTATGTTCTTAACTCCTTCACTTAGCATTATGCTCTTCAAACTTAGCTCAACAAACTGCGATGTCTTCCTTCTTTCTAAATCCTGTTACCCGTTCACATGGAAGAAATCAAAATAAGTCATATAGGTATTATAACTCCTTTATAGAATCACCACAGACCAATATCATGAAAATGATTTCTTTAGGCATAAGTCAAAATCCTTCTTTGTTAAAGACAGCAGAGAGCGCCAAAAGAAGCATCAATTAACATGACTGGCATGGTAATCTGCTCCAACTGATGCCTTGCCTTGCTAACATTCACTTCAGAGTTTACAAAGCAAAATGTCAACTTTTGCTGGTTCCTTTTCCCTATCTTCCACTCATCATTGCAGTATTTTCATATTGCTACTCTTCTTTCATTGGGATAGGAAACTTCACATCACCCTAACTGCTATTCTTTAATTGTATTTATGAAAATACACCAATCAATATATTAGAACACCCACAGAAAAATGTATTTTATCTCTTATGTTTATAGATCATATGTTCTAAAAACATTCACAAACAAATGCCAAACAAAGAATTACAACATTTGACAATCTATGAAGGCACTTTTACACAAACCAGATTGTTGGGTGTTGTCTATCAGCCAATATCAAGGAATCATGTCCTATTAATATGCTTTAAGTTGCTACTAACATACGACACCTTTTAAGAGGTAGAAAAAAAAAGACCAATTTTAATGTGGCAGAATCCATTGTGTTTCTAGAAGCGTGTTGTTTTCACTTGGGCACAGTGGCTACACCTTAACTTACTGCTATTTCAGCCAGTAATTGCAACTCAGCAGTTACCAACCTGATTCTCTTGCACCAGCCTGGCTGCTCAGGCTGCAGCCTGGCAGGAATTCTGTTCCCACAGGCATAGGCCCTGTTGCTGCCAGGAAAGGTAGCTTTAACTAAATCTCTATTGCTCTATTTATAAATAAAACTTGAGATTCAAAGGCTGGAGTGAAAACCTACATGCTCAGAGAGGTGGTGTAGCAACTAGCTAACTCTCTTTCCTTGCTGGCTTCTCTTAAAAGACCCTTGCTTCATCTCCACCAAACCAGAAAAAGCTGGTCACTCCAAATCCCTCCCTTCCACTTCCTGTGTCTCTCTAGCTTTCCTGAATGCCTTCTGATACTCTACGATTTCTTTCTGTAAACTAGTTTCTAGCTCAGCATCCTGACATGAGGTTAATTATATTTAATCAATGCAAATTCAAACTAAAGGTTCACAGTGTGATCGAATATCTCCCAACAGTAGCTTGCTTTGTAAATACTCTAAAAGGTGATTATATAAACTAGTAATAGAAACACTTTGGAATAGGCTGTGATTTTGTTAAACCTGTAGACAAAAATGCACTTAATCTAAATAAGAAGATCAAATATAAATGTCTAGCAATTATATTTATCTTTAATTTTCAATTGATAAGTTTTATATTAGTATGGATATAAGGTGATACCTGATATTTTTGTTTACAATTATAGCATAAAATAATTTTATCATGTTAATTAATTTATCCATCATTTTGTTGACTTTTTTTAGTGTGAACTTTAAGGTTTAGAAAGATACTAATTAAAGGCTCCAACATTTCAGTCAGACTATAAAAATAACTTTTTTTTATGTATTGAATAGTTCAAAATTTGTAAAAGAACAAACTTTTAAGAGACAGGGTCTCTTAGTGTATCCCTGCCTGTGCTGGTGCTCACTCTATAGGCAAGGCTAACCTTGAACTCACAGAGATCTTCCTGCTTCTGCCCCCTGAGTGCTAGGATCAAAGGTTAAAATAACCTTTTCATACCTGGTTAAAATAAACAAACTGTTAATATTAGGAGCACTACAGTAATTCTAATGCATCCACAGGAGTTGACTTAAGAAGGAAAGATTTCTATGCAAAAGGAGACAACATCAAAACCATGGGAAATGTCCTCACTAACCATTACAGTAAGTAAAGTACTGCCTCAAATCTCAGTCCTTCAAAATTGCAAAAGACTCCTCTTTGGAAGGAAGTCTTAAACAATATTGTAAAGTACTTTACAGTGTCAGTCTTTTGGTTTCAAAGGCAGAAAAGTATATTCTTTATGTGGAAATAACTTCTGCTCTTTTTCATGGCTGTTTGCTGGGTGCATATGAAATCTAAAAACATTTTATGGTACATTACCCATACATGTAGAACAAACCGGCCAATTTTCGATATTAGTGAGGAAACACTTTTATTTGTCTGTTGTGCCACTACTTTTGATAAGAGGTACCAAAGACTTCAATATTGTTCGATAACTCTAGAGGATATTTTGACCCAGATCAGATCATTAGGTGGTCTCCAACAACCAGTTTCTATCAGCATCATGGAAGGCAAATATCTGTTATCTAAACTTGACATGGGATATATTCCTTGTTAGAATGACTCATGCCTGAATGTTAAGAGATGACACCATTCAATTGTATTCTTGGTAAAAGAAACTAATATATTTTCAGTGTAAGTCTTTTGCATAGCAAATCATTTTTAAAACTTTACCAAACATGTAACACATCTAAGATATGTTATTAAGTATAATTGGAAATATTTACAAGAATAAACTCAGCCAGGCAGTGGTGGCACACGCCTTTAATCCCAGTACTTGGGAGGCAGAATCAGGTGGATCTCTGTGAGTTCGAGGCCAGCTTGGTCTACAAGAGCTAGTTCCAGGACAGGCTCTAAGGCTACAGAGAACCCCCCTCTCTCTTTTTATTTTTCTCTGTAGTTTTGTAGCCTGCCCTGGAACTTGCTCTTGTAGACCAGGCTGGCCTTGAACTCACAAAGACCCGCCTGACTCTGCCTCCTGAGTGCTGGGATTAAATCGTGTGCCACCACTGCCCGGCTGAGAAACCCTATCTCAAAAAACAAAAACAAACAAACAAAAAAAGAGAATAAACTCTGTGTACACATGCATATATTTACATATATTATATTCACATATGTATAAAAATCTAAAATTTAAAATATTTTCCAAGTTCTATCTGTACTTTCAGAGTACAGCAGCAACAGAATTTTCAGTGGTATTGGTGTCTGAATAGATGCCTACATATGTAATGAGAGCAGAAACAAGTTAATGTATTAAGAATACTGACTCACAAAGAATTTTTGTAACAATTTTAGGGTCAGGATCATCTGGAATATTGAATTTCAACTACTAAATTTATATATGATTATTTTAGATGTTAGAGAACTGATTTTGTAGAAGTAAATATAAATATCTTAATTTCTTAACTAGGAGGGTGCATTCTAAATAAACAATATAAAATATAAATAAACAACAATATAAAAATATAAATAAACAATAATAATGACAATGGGCAATCAAGTAGGATGCTCTTGCGTGACCAATCAGATAACTGAAATCAAACAGCAAATTTGTTCCTTGAAATATGAAATAGTTAAGCTAATGGAAATAGATAAACTATGTTCACATTATCTGAAGTAGAAGTTGTTGAAACCATGAACTGTTAGAAATAGAATAATTCTGATAAACTTGTGGAGGCTACATAAAGACTCCTATGAGAGCAAGAAACTCCTGAAAGCAGATGCCACCTAATGAATGTTACCTCAGATTTCTTGATTTTAATTCTATAATTTTCTCCTAATTGTCTTGGTAAAATGTTTAGGCAGATACATCCATGGCTGAAATGGGGGCATGAAGAAGGAAAAACATTTTAAATAATCCCAGAGTGTTCTTATTTAAATTAAAATCCATAACGTTAGAAGGGGAGACTTTGACAGACATATGTTTCACATAGGGAGGATGCATCCCCCATGATGGTCTCTACATTTTTTAGTTCACCTAAGAACATGAGATAAGGAGTAAAAGTCACTGATAATAATCAAAGTTTCACTAAATAGTTAAAATTTCATTTTAAACTTTGCTTTCCTTTGTCCTGTTACCACTATGTTGGTAGTATTTCTGTACAACAATAGAATAAATAGAATCACTAAAAAAAAAAAATCCAGATTTCATGTGAGGATGATTTGCCTAGAAAAGCCTAAGAAAGGAAAAGGGGGGGGGAATTAAGAATGGTAGAAGAATAAAAGGAATCTGTGCAGTTATAACCAAAGTAGACACAATTTGACTCCATGCATAAAGATAAGTGTATATTGCTAAGTGACAGAACCCAGTCTGAACACATTGCACGTTGTATATTTTTATATGAGATTCTAGGAAAGGATGTAAGAAAAAAAAGAAAAAAAGTTCATGTTCAAAGTTTGTTGGGAGGGGGAAGTACAATTCTCCAGTCCCCTCAGAGTGAGCCATGTACAGTGACACCCGTTCAGAGAGCACAGCATGGAAAAACTATAATTTTACAGTGGAGAATTTGAAGAAACTTTATCAAGTTTAGAGGCTCAAACTTAATAGTGCTAGCCATATTGAAAGTATAAATACAGTTACTATATTAAGGACAAGTCATATCAGGCTTGTGGCCTTTCTTCCAAAAACCCATATCTCAGTGAAATTATGAAATAAATTAAAATCAGGAAAGCAGCAATTGAAAGACCTTCTTACTAACAGTTCATGCTGTGATCATCAAAATTCTCATATTTATTAAAAACAAGGGAGAAAGGAGCCAAAGGAGTCTGGAAAGAGTAAATAACTGGTTGGAACGTGGTGTGCTGTGCCTTCGGACCACAAACCAGGCATTGTGTGAAACTTAAGGAAATCTGACAGTGTTTTATTTAGTTTATAAGAGTATTGCTCCTTTAATTTTGTCAAAAAGGATAACTATGAGGTATGAGAACTCTTTTGTATGAATATTTTCAATAAATCTAAACTGTTTCATAAACATAGTTAAACACAATTATTTAATAATAGTCACAACAATTCTTTAAGAAAGCTGGGTTAAAGTGTATTTTCTAAGAAAGAAGGCATGAAATGTCTCCAATGATATAGTGTGTGTGTGAGAGAGAGAGAGACAGAGAGAAAGAGAGAGAGAGAGACAGCGAGAGTCAGAGATACTAACCTATGCAGTGCTCTCTTTCAGAACTGTCCAATTCAAATGATCACTAATAGAATTCATTTTACATGATTAAATCTGCACGAATTTTCAGACTTCTTTTTCTTGAGCCAAAATCAAGATGCCAGGAAAAAGTATCCATTTCAAAGGAAAAGGGAAGTGGCTTCGCAGATTGTTACATAAAGACCCCAGCTTCTGAGAAACAGAGAGCAAACGAGATAGAAAACAAAATATTAGATGAAAACTAGGTGTAATAGCTGCTTTAGGAGGCTTAAGAAATATCTAGATGTTCAGAGGGTATACGCAGTCTCTCCTACTCAGCGTGGGCTGTCATCTAGGCACAGCTGAGAACTATCTGAGGGACACTCAATTGGGAGATTGCTTTGATGGAATTGGCCTGTAGGCATGTCTGTGGGGCATTTTTCTTGGTTGTTAATTAATGTAGGATGGCACAGCTTACTGTGGGCAGTCCCACTACTGGGCAGGTGAACCTAGCCCATATAAGAAAATTACCTGCCTGAAAGGACTCTAGTCAATTCCAGTGTGGCGAGCATGGTTCTGGTAGGCCTTGTCCTTCTCTAGGACTCCCCTGCTTTGCTAAAAAACTGTTGTTACATTCCTAAAGCTAAACTCCAAGGTCTATTCCCTTATTTGGCTAATCTGTCTTCCTGAGGCTGACTCCCAAGGTCCAGTTATCAAAGCATTGAAGTCTAGCAAAAACAAACAAACACAAAAAAATCCCCCATTCGCTTCACCTTATTAACACTCCCAATTAAAATTAAACTCCACCACCTAACATGGAGGTTCCCCTTTACCTTTATAAACCATTTGCCTATAGGTAACATCTGTCTTCTTTCTATCCAGAGGCAGTCATTTGTCTCCTCTCCAGGCTCGGAGAAATACCCCTTTCCTCTCTCCCTTATTCTCTTCTCCCTCATCCTCTATCTGTAGTCTTTGCCTCTTATTCCCTGTCCTCTGTCCCTCTGGGGCAAGGAAATCTGCTTTGTTCTGAGAACTTAGTCTTGGGGGTCCTGAGCCAATACTTTTTCTTTCCCTGTCCATGAGAAAAGGTGCAAGCCAGTAAGCAGCTGTACTGCATGATTCTGGCTTCAGGTTCCTTTTTTTAAAATTTCCAGTTTTGATTTCCTCAATGATGGGCTACAACATGTAAACTAAAATAAACCCTTCCTTCCAGAAGTTGCTTTTAATCTGTGTTTTATCACAGAAGCAGAGGGCAGAATACTGTCCTTCCAGCTTACTGAAAGAGAAGTCGAATCACAGTATCACGTATGAGGAATATAAAATAACAACAGAAAAGTCTCACACACTTTTTAATGAAAACCAACTTTCCTTCAGATCCACTTTTTAAGAAAATTATTTACTCTTCCTTGCAAAATACTCCGAAGTACTTTGAAATTTTTCAGGGTATGAGAGAATAATTTATAGGTCTATGAATAGTCAAAAAGAGCTGTGAATTTGAAAACACATTTGTTGTTCTCTCAATAAAAGTTTTTTTTTACATACATTGATATAGCATTCATTGTACTAAATATTTAATATAGGTTATCTTGTTTCATTACCGAAACATCAGCCTCAATTCTGTTGCTGTTATAAAATATCCCAACCAAAGCAACTCAAAGGTGATTTTAACTGGTAGCTGTTGTAGGATGTCCTTCTGTATTTCTGTTCTGGTTACATCACATTGTTGTAGAAAAGACATGACTTCAGGAGCTTGAGAGAACTGTTCACAATGATGGCAGCACATGGCAGCATTCAGGCAGACATGGTGCTGAAGAAGGAGTTGAGAGTCCTACATCTTCATCTGCAGGCAATAGGAAATGAACTGGGACACTGGGCATGGCTCAAGCATATATGAGACCTTAAAACATGTTGTAGGAGTGAGCAGGCTGCGTCCTGCAGCCAGGCTAGCTTAACCCCAGAAATAATCACACAGAAACTGTATTAATTAAATTACTGCCTGGCCCATTATATCTAGCCTCTTCTTGGCCAACTCTCACATCCTGATCTAACACATTTCTACCAATCTGTGTAGCACCACGAGGTCATGGCTTATCAGGAAAGATTCTAATCAGCGTCAGTCTCAGGCAAGAGCTTCATGGTGTCTTCCACACTGTCCTTTTTCCCAGCATCCAGTTCTGTCTTCTCCACCTATCTAAGTGCTGCCCTATCAAAAGGCCAAGGCAGTTTCTTTATTCAACCAATGAAAGCAACACATAGACAGAAGAACCTCCTACACCAAAAACCCACCCCCATAGTGACACACTTCCTACAACAAGGCCTTATCTATGGCAAAAAGGCCACACCTTCTAATATTACCACTCTCTGTGAGCCTATGGGGCAGGATTACATTTAAACTCCCACACTTGCACTCAGCTTGATTTCCTCATTTTTACACATTTCAGGATCCCTTATCTAGGAAATGGCAAGGTTCTTCCCACTGAAATAAATATACTCGAGACAACACCAAAAGACAAACCTACAAGCCAAACTGATCCACACATCCCCCTTTTAGACTTTTTCCCAGGTGCTTCCAAAGTGTGTCAAGTTGACCATTAAAATTTAGTCATCATATTACCCTATGAGTAAGCATTTCCACAGCCTTAGCAAAGAAGCCAGCAAATGTTTGAAATGCTCTCTGTACTTCCAGTGTTAGTTGCTGGAAACTCTGCAACATTACTGGAAACTGATACTCAGACCCACTTTTAACATAGCGATTTACTCATAGGTAGACAAGACTTCACAGTCCTAAGATACTTTTCTTATATATCAGTAGGGTTGTGTTGCAATTATTCTCTCAAGCTCCAAAAGTGACATAGCTATTGAGTTTTGTTAAGGCCTTAAATTATAATATTAGTTTTTAACTTCTGTACTGAGACTACAAAACAGCGCTAATAACATTGTGTCCACAAAAATGCTGTTTTCCAATCTGGTGATGTAAATTACAATTGAAGTTCTGTAATGCTATAATTTATATTGTCTTTAAGTTTGCTTTTCTGTTGCTTTGAGAAAATTCTAACCAAAAGCTAGTTGGAGAATTAAAGGTTTATTTGGCTTGTAGGTTACAATTTATCAAGGGAAGCCAGGTCAACAGCTAAAAGTGGAAATATAGGGCCAAAAAGTGAAGCAGAAATTATGGAAAAATGCCATTTTCTGGCTTGCTCAGCTGCCTTCCTTATATAGCCCACCCTCCTGTACAAGAATGACAGCACCTACAGTGAACTGGCATCATATATCAATTGTTAATCAAGAAATTGCCTCATAAGACATGGCAACAGGCCAATATCATGGCAATTATTCACTTGGGATTCATCGGTTTCAGGTTTGTAGCAAATTGACAGTTAAAGCTAATATGATATATACAACCATAGTTTTTCATTAAATAGTTTTAGTTTCTTATTACTAATGTTCTCTTACTTGTATTTGATATATATTGAGAACTCTTAACATTTTTGTTAAGAAAGAAAATGTCAATTAAAATATAAGACTATTTCAAGAAATACATTACTAAAGAGTAAACATAAATATCAAATATATATATGAAAGATATTCATTCTGCATTTGTGAAATGCAACTGAAATCAAAACTAGAAATAGATTTTAACATTTTCTGAGTTTTGAGAATTTTATTAGTGTTATATTAGCATCATTCCTTCATCCTGTGCCCCCTACTTATCAAAATCATGGTATCTTTTTCTTTATTATTGTTTCATATATAGACATATTAGTGTTTATATACAACCTGCTGAGTCCATTTAATGTTACATACATGAAGACATCTATTGGTGACTACATAGTGTTGGGTAACCTTAAGGGACTTCATCTTTGGAGAAAACTGTTTCTCGAACTCTCAGAAGTCATTAATCAGTCTTCAATTCTTTACTGAGGAGTGGGGTATTCTGTGATTTCCCTAATCCATATTGGCATGCCAACCGGTGTTGCCAGTGTTCGGGTCTTATTTAGGCTACCACACGGTTGCCATTTCATGGTTGCAGTTTCCTTGTCCTATACAGGAAACACAAGCTCAATGCAGGTTTCCTGGTTCTATATCTCTTCTGATTTTTTTCTGTTACTTGAGCCTTAGGTTTAAGAATTTTGTTGCAGATGTGTTCATTGGGACCAAGCGTACAATGGTCAGATGCTCTCTGAATTTTGACCAGTTGTGGATTTCTGTAAAGATCTCTGCCTACTGCAAAAATAGGCCTCTTTGATGAGCTATGCTTACCACACAGGATCACCACAGTGGATCCAAAACTAGCATTTTGTTTGCTTGAACATTCCTTTAGTATTGTCACCATATCATCACCATTCTCTTATACAATACATCCAGACAGCTTCCCTTCTGCCCACTCCGACTAGTCCCCCCCCTCAGATCCACTGCTCCTTTATTTCCCTTTAGAAAAGAGGCTTCCAAGTGATATCAAACAAACATGGCATAACAAGATGCAATTAAACAATAAGACTAGTCACAAAGTCCTCATCATAAGATGATGAGGCAATGAGGAGGAAAAGAATACCAAGAGCAGGCATAAGACTCAGAGGTACCACCTCTCTCAGTGTTAGAAATCTTAATAAAGTTTTTACAGCTGCTAAATAACACATATGCGCACACATAATCATACTATTATGAATGAGGAGAAATGAAAACATTCATTTGGGGGATGCAAGATACATAGACCTGTTGAAGATGGAACAAATAGGAGAAAATTGCAGTATTAATAGTTTGCTTCTGAGAGTCAACAATTCCTATCTCTTTGTCTTTAGTTTTTGGATAGCACAGTTTTTTTTGTTTGTTTGTGTTTTTAAAATAATGTTTCTAGAATAATAAGTCTGTGCATCATTGATCCAGTCACTTGACGTGTCTGACAAATGTCAGGTTAGTGTAAATGATGTCCAATACAGGAAAGTCTTTTCCCCATGGGTTTGTTTGCTGTGTTAGCAGTTAAAAGTGACATGTGTTCCCCTGAACTAATATAAAGTAGGAAGTTATAGAAAGTAGTTAAGATGATAACAGCTGAAATTATTTGTTTCTTATCTATTTTTGGAGATATTGACAACATTTCTCCGTTCCCCTTTCTCCCTCCAAACCCTCCTATACACCCATCCTTGTTCTTTTTCAAATTCATGTCTTCTTTCATTAATTGTTGTTGCATGCATATATGCATATAAATGCACACACACACACACACACAGACACACACACACACACACACACACACACACACACACACACATATATATATATATATATATATATATATATAATCTCAACTAAAACTTTCTCAGTCTGTATGATGTTACTTATATGCATGTTTTCAGGGTTGATCATTTGAAATTTTCCCTTTTCTTGCTTTCATTTTTTTGAGAGAGGGTTTCTCTGTGTAGCTTTGTA